>LBNU01029247.1:47370-63580 GCA_014162995.1 Artemisia annua
GTGAAGGATAACATGATCACAGATCCTAGAACAGCGGCTGATTTGAGGTCCATGACGGTTGCACCAAGAGCAAGTCCTAGTCCTTGTGAGACCAGTACACTTAAGAGAATTGTGAACAGCGCATATAAAAAACTTAGAGCATCGGGTTTGAGCCCAGCCATCCAGTAGGTCAAGATGCAAAACATTGTGGGAAGAACTAGCTCCATTGGAAGATCACCTATTGTTCTTGACAAGAAATAAGCTGAAAGTTTGTACATTCCTGAAGATCTTTCTTTCACAAGCATCTCTCGTTCTTGAGGAAATGTGAAAATCGCTTGAAATAAAGGGAAAAACCCCCAAAAGTCAGTATAGAAAAACAGCAATCCTGACTGCACAGGAAATCATTAAATATTTGTTTTAAGAGATATGATCATAATATAACTATCTGTAAGTATGTTAACAATGATATAGTCATACCTGATCTTGTATGTGATCTGTATCCGACTGCCACCATAGTAAACCACAAAGAAGTGCGATGACTGTAACCTGAGCGATCTTGAGAACTTTAAAAGATTCGTGTCTCCTTTCTTTTAGACCTCTTCTGAGCAAAATCATGAACTGTTGCACCCAAGTCGTGCTCCATCGATCAGAATTCTTGTGATCAGAAACATCCTTGACTTGAATTTTAGCATCAAGTGTCTCAGCTTTCAGATTTTCATCTAAATTTGACTTATAAGAGAAAACCAACTTCTGTTTGACTTCATTCTGATTGTCCTGACTTGATTCATCCGGTGATATCCCTATTCACAAAATTAGTTGTTATGCTAAGAAATTATCAATCACATGATTATACAACATAACTTAATACATACCGTTTGCAAGATCTAGCAAAAAATCTGCAGGGTTCATTGCAACAGATGGCGAAAATCCAATCCTCTGAAAATAATCCATAACTTCTGACCTGTTTCCAAAAAATAATGGATTCCCTTCTGACAGCAACAGCACCTTATGAAACAAATAAAAAAGTTTACTTGACGGTTGGTGAATAGTCATCACAATGGTTCTACCACCTCTTGTTAATTCCCACAATGTCGATACAATTCTTTGAGCTGTTGTCGAATCAAGTCCTGATGTAGGCTCATCTAAAAACAGCAAACTTGGATTTATAAGCATCTCTTGCCCGATACTAACTCTTTTTCTCTCCCCACCTGATATCCCTCTTACAAGCGCATCACCAATAATGCTTGTCTTACATCTTGTTAACCTAAGCTGAGTGATCACAGCTTCCGCTTGCTCAACCTTTTGTTGTTTAGTGAGACTTTTAGGCAAGCGAAGTAGAGCAGTGAAGACTAAAGTTTCGGTAACTGTTAAGTGAGGGTATAGAACATCATCTTGAGTAACAAAACCAGTGTTTCGCTTCATTACACTATTGAACGGTTTGCCATTGTAGCTAATTGTTCCCCCGAGTTTCCCACCTAGTCTGCCACCTAATGCAGTCAAGAGAGTTGTTTTCCCACTGCCAGATGGACCTAACATAGCCAACATTTCACCAGGAGATACCATGCCGGTAACTCTTTTCAATATCTGTTTTTCTATTGACTCTTTGTTTTTCTTCTTTAACCATCCTTGTTTCTCAATATTGATGGTGTAAACCACTTCATGAAACTGTTTAATCCCAAAAGTTATTTGCAGTAACATACGGTATTCATTTTGAGGGTTCAAATAATACGTAGTATTAAACACTTAAAAGGTTTTAATTTGCAATCAATCCTTAAGCAAATGATATTAAACACTTAACAGGTTATTTACAGTTACAGAATTAAATTTTTGAGAGGCGATCTGAAGTCAAACCACTTTTAGAAACTGTTGAATCACTACAAGAAAAAGAGCCTTTAGTGACCAAACTTCAGTGACGACATTTTATTTTGGTCACTATTTAGATGAAAATAGTGACGATATAATTTTTCGTCATTATTTTTGGTCATCGGGAGAAAGTCAGTGACGAAACATATAACTGGTCACTATTTAGTCACAAAAGTACATGAATAGTGACGAGAAAATTCGTCATTAAGTATTAGTGACGAAATTTTGGTCACCATTTCACATATATATTGCTAATTCTTTAAAATGATTAAGAATAAGGGCATTTAGATATGTACTTATTAAAACTTTCATGTTCGTATATTAATCTAAAAATTGTAAACACTATCAAACGGAGAAATATGCAAAATTGCAAATATTTAACTTAAGTAACAAATCATCTTTGATGTATTATCCGTTTAGTGCAATATCCGTGCGTTGCTAGGGTATTTGTTTTGAAGGGAATAAAAAGTATACTTACCTACTCTTATGTCTCTAAATAATTTCAATATAATTATTTGAAATTGACAAAATACATTTGTATACTTTAACTAATTAAAAAAAATTAAATATCTCTAAAAATTAAAAAGTATACTTACATCTCTTTGTGACCCGACCCAAACACTCTAAAAGGATCAAGCTCTCAGCGATATATTATCTTACTGTTTCATTATCCAAACACTGTTTCATTATCCAAACACTCTAAAAGCTCTCATCAGTCTTCGTTCTCATTTGCTCCAAGTTCTCAGCGATACATCCTTCGGCACGTTCTCAGTTTTACGGTTCGGATCAAGCTCTCAAGCTCTCATCAGTCTTCGTTCTCATCAGTTTTACGGTTCGGATCGAAATCATTCATCTCATTTACGGTTCGTATTTCATCTAACTTCACTGCTTGTTATGCTAATAAATTTGATTGTTATTTTAAATTAGGGCTTGTAACGTGTTTGAGTGATTTCATCTAACTTCACTGCTTGTTATGCTAATAAAGTGTTTGATGAAATGCCTCTGTTATTTTAATTTGATTGTTATGTTAATTTTAGGGCTTGGTTGCTTAAAATTATGCTCTCATGAAACTTTTGTGACTATTATTGAAATGTGTAAGTGTTTTAGTGGATAATTGTGCTAGTTTGGTAAAAAGCTGTTTTAGTTGATAATTGTGTAAGTGTTTTAGTGAGTCAAGTAGACGATAGGAGACACAGATTGATATACTCCGAAAACTTTGGATATGATGCGCGTATTGTGAATTAGGAGCTGCTTGCAAGCTTTTGGACTTTTGGTGGTCGGCTGCAAATGGCACTTTAGGCGCAGGTGAACCTCTGTGGGTGTAATGACATATAATCTTATTAGTTATGAATTCTGTATAGTTCTATACTTCTATAGCAAAATAATTAGAGTTCCTTAATAGTATTTGTGGCACATGAAAGTAATGTACTCAAGATGAGTTTAGTTGCATAAGTTCCGAGCTTGAGTAGTGAGACCCACAATGTAGGTAATTCTGGTAAACATAGCATTTACACCCCTGGAGTGATCAAACCTAAATATTTAGGTGCGTTTGGTTTGTAAGTGGGATTGGAATTGGATTCGGATTTGTGAAAGGTTTGAAAGAAAATAAAGAGAGAGAAAATTCATTAATATTTAATTTCTATGTATATTTAATAGGTTTTATGTATTTGATTAAATCAAAAAAGGTAAAAAATAAAAAGAAAGAATGAAAATATGTGGTTGACAAAATTTCATCAAATAAAAAGCAAAGTTTGATTGGTTGGTTTCATGAAAAGCCCCCAAAATAGGGTGGTATGAAAATTTAATTTCAATACCCGTGTCACGGATATCAAAGTGCAACCAAAGAATGGTTTAAACTCTACTTTCATTCAATACCCACCCACACCCTCAAACCAAACGGGCCCTTAGTTGCAGAGCCCTTGAGAGGAGCTTAGTTTAAACAAAACAAACAGCTACTCATAACTAACTATATACAACTGTTTATCTAGCGTGTGTATAAAACTAACAGTTAGCAGTAAGTAGCAGAAGTGTAGTATGGCGTTCTTCTATTAGCATTTCAAATAGGATAATTTAAACAAAATAAATAAAGTTAAACTCTCTGTGCTAAACAAGCATTATAATCTAAACTATAAACGCTCCAATAGGATTAAGTAGTTAGATAATAAGAATAGATGCTGTTGTTTCATCTACAGTAAATCAATTTTACTGTATCTAATTGATAGTTGTGTTTTAACTGTTATTATCTGACGTGGAATAATCGGAATATGACCAGTAGGAGATAGTTTTTTAATAAGATAAATGAGACACTGTGTTTGTTTGAGAAAGTATGGTTGGTTAAGGTTTATGTAAACTGGCCTCTTAAGTAATTCTAAACAGAGTGGTGTTATTGCAATTACCGGTAAATTGATTCCCGAAACTGACTGCAAGTAATCAGATAATTTTATCCGTAGGGTGTTTGGGATTGCTTAGTTTTTTGCTAACACTATGATTATCTATTAATGATTGGTGATGATATCACTAGAATAATGATCCACTAAATTATAGAATTGACCAGCTTATTTACACTTGATGTAATTCTAGTGTAGTTTCATTGAAGCAGAAGCGAATAATGGGAAGTAGTGTGTTCTTATTTGGTGTTGTTCTTATCATTACTATTTCATACACTTTGTAATATTTGTCATTACTAGAGTAGTGTTTATGTGTTATTCATTTCTCTGGTTGTATTTTTGGTTTTTTGTAGTTAGCATTACATTTATGCAGGTTTACGACTATTCCATATGGATAGTAGTGTTTTAGGGGATGTGTGTATGTCAAAACGAAAAAACTTAACATGAAAAGTTAGCAAAATGCAATCAAATTCATTCTGTTATGCAATCAAATTCGTTCTGTTGTGCATTCAGTATTTATGAAAAGTTAACAAAATGCAGAAAAACTTAACATGAAGGTATATTTCCCACTAGGACTAGGAGCAATGATCTCACAGTCTTTGATGCATATTTCAAGGTATTTTTTATTACTAGAGCACATGGATAAGTCTTGGATGCATATTTCAGATCGGATAAACGACCCTAGATATAAATCGGGAGTGAATGAATTTCTTAAATATGCTTATCATCACAAACACGAGTCAATTAAACTTCCCTGCCCTTGTGAAACCTGCAACAGTTTTCGTGACCATAATAAATGGACAATTTATTCACATCTGATGCAAAAGGGCTTCTCTGCTAGTTATGATAAGTGGACATGTTATGGGGAGTCTTCTGATGATGTGTCATCATCAGAAGAAGATGGGGAAGGGGATGAGGGTTATGATAATATGAATGACGAGGGTTATGATAATATGAGTGACAAGGGGTATGATAATATGAATGACTCTGACGATGACTTTGATGAGATGTTCGATAACATAGGTAAAAGTAAATGGGTTGATAATTGGAAAACCAAAGGTGAATCTTCATCTACCCTAGACAAAGATTTAGAAAGTCTACGTAGATTGTTAGATGACTCACATCAAGACCTTTACAAAGGATGCAAAAATTATTCAAGATTTTCATTCATCGTCGCCATTTTACATGTGAAAACCACAAGTGGTTGGTCTAATAAGTCCTTTGATTTAATACTTGATGTATTCAGAAAAGCACTTCCAACTCCATCTTTTGTTCCAAAAAATTATTACGAAGCAAAAACGTACATACGTGATTTGGGGTTTAGGAGAGAGAAAATTCATGCATGTGTAATGATTGTATTCTTTATAGAAAAAATTATAAATCATTGACACATTGTCCAAATTCTAAGTGCAATGAGCCTCGATTTGAAGGAAAATATAATAATGTACCACGAAAGGTGCTTCATTACTTCCCTTTGATACCTAGGCTTCAAAGATTATTTATAGATCCACAAGTAGCTTGTGACATGAGGTGGCATAAGGAGAAAAGAGTTAATAATGATAACATAATTAGACATCCTACAGATAGTGAGGCTTGGAAACACCTCGACAAAGTAGATACTCCTTTCGCCATTGATCCACGCAATGTACGCTTAGGGTTGGCTACAGATGGTTTTAATCCGTTTGGTAGCCTAAGTAGTTCACATAGCACATGGCCTGTCTTTTTTGTCCCGTACAACTACCTCCGTGGAAATGTATGAAAGATCCATACATGTTTATGTCAATGTTGATTCCAGGACCCAAAAAACCTGGAAACAATATTGATGTTTACCTACAACCTCTCATTGATGAATTAAAGGACTTGTGGGATGGTGTCAGTGCTTATGATGCACATAAAAAAGAAACATTTTTACTGCGTGGAGCCCTTTTGTGGACGATAAATGATTTTCCTGCATATGGTATGCTCTCCGGGTGGAAGGTTAAGGGTTACAATGCTTGTCCCACATGCATGAATGATACTTCATCTCGTTACTTGACTCACAGTAGAAAAATGTGTTACATGGGTCATCGAAGGTTTTTGCCAATTTCAGACCAGTGGCGAAAAGATACCAAAAATTTTGATGGGACGATAGATACTAGAGAACCGATCATACCTAAGTCCGGAGATGATATTTTACATGATGTTGATTGTTTTATCAATGGTAATCAGAGAAAGCGTAAGTATTTACGCGAAAAAAATGGATGGAAGAAAAAGAGTGTGTTCTTCGAGCTTCCCTACTGGTCTAAGTTGAAACTGAGACATAACATAGATATTATGCATGTTGTTAAGAATGTGACAGAAAGTGTGATAGCCACATTATTCAACATTAGTGGCAAGACTAAAGACACGTGGAAATCTCGTAAGGATTTGATGGAGAAAGGTTTGAAGAAAAGTTTACATTTGCAGGAAGATGGTGACTCATTTATAATGCCGATGGCTTGCTACCACTTAACAAAGGATGAGAAACATAAAATATTAGATTTCTTAAAGTCACTTAAGTTTCCTGATGGTTTTGCCTCGAACATATCTAGATGCATAAAAGAGGAAGAATTCCAGTTGTCTCGTATGAAAAGTCATGACTTTTATGTCTTCATTCAACGAGTGTTGCCATTGTCAATTAGGGGTTCCTTAACAAGAGAAGTCCGACTTGTGTTATATGAACTAAGCGAGTTCATACAAATATTATGTGCACGAAACACGTACTTAGATGTTCTTGAGGAACAAGAGGCGAAGATTGTTGTCATTTTGTGTAAGCTTGAGAAGATATTTCCTGAATCGTTCTTTGACATAATGGTGCATCTTTTGCTCCATTTACCAAGTGAAGCAAAGATAGCAGGTCCACCCCAATATCGATGGATGTTCCCATTTGAAAGGTAATCATATCTTATAAATATTTGAAACACTTGCTAATTGTGATGAGACTTATTACTTATTATTATTTTTTCAGGAAAATGCGCATTCTAAAAGGATATGTTAAAAACAAAGCTCGTGCTGAAGGATGTATCGCTGAGAGATACATAGACAACGAATGTTTAACATTTTGCTCTATGTATCTAAATGATGTTGATACAATCTTCAACAAGGTTGAGCGTAATAATGAAATGGTAGAATGTGGTGGTGAAATTTCTATCTTTTCATGCAAAGGGCGTCCATTTGGTATTACTGAAGAACGTGTTATGAGTGGCCCTGAATTGGACAAGATTCATACATACATCTTAAATAATTGTCCAGAACTGAATGAACTAATAAAGTAAGTACTCTTTCATGTAATGACATTTTATTATTGGCTTTAGTATGGTAATAATGTTGCTTAATTTTCAATTTCTACAGTGAACACGAAGCTAAACTTGAGGCAGAAAACTATATCAATGTAAATGAGATTCATGATAAAAAATTCACATATTGGCTTCGACAACGTGTAAGAGTTACCTTTCTGATCTATTGCTTTAAAACTAAATATGAAAAGTTTTAACCTTGGTTAACATGTACTTTACATGTTTTCTATTTAGGTAAATGATTGTCAAGAATCCTCTGAAATTCGAGTCTTGTCACGTGGACCATTATCCATGAACCGATATAGTGGATGTATGGTGAATGGGTATAGGTTCCACACCGAAAGTCGTGAAATAGATAGGAAAACTCAAGATAGTGGCGTTGTAGTGAAACTCGAGCATGGCGAAGACATTATTGACTACTATGGGATATTACAGGAGGTATTAGAGGTGGAATACTTAGGAGAAAATAAAAGAGTCTTAGTATTCAAGTGTGATTGGTTTAAGGTCGATAATAAGAAAGGACTCCAAGTTGATAAAGAATCTGCTACTATTAGTATTAATATGTCTCGAAAATGGTTCACAGATCAGCCATATATTCTTGCATCTCAAGCCAAACAGGTTTTCTACGCACCAGACCTTAAATTAGGTAATAATTGGTATGTGGTAGAAAGTAGCCCTCCTCGCAAATTGTTTGATGTTCCAATGCATAAAGTGTATCAGGAACACGAGGCACGTTCAAGTGTAATTTCTAATTCCAATGTGGAACCATCATCGCTAACAAGAGGTACCATTCCATTGGAGTTGGTGGATGCCTCAACCATACGATCAAGTCAAAATCGTCATGTAACAGATGAATATAGTGATGATGATCAAGAAATCGACACAACAAATCTGGAATTTTCTGAAAACGAGGAATCATCACAAGAGGAATATTCTGATTCAGATTAGCTTATGTTCTTTGATGATTACAACGAAAAGTGCTCAGTTCTGTTCTTTGCTGATTGTACCTGAATTTTAGGCGGCTAGTCGTGAGTGGTTATTTAAGTTAGTTAATAAGTCATATTATTTGTTCCATGAGTGCTTTTGTGATTTGAAACCCTTGTAGAGTAATTTGTTTTATCTTTTGGTCTATTACTGGACACTTATTATGAGTATGGTATGGCTGATTATAGGTGATGTGATTATGTTCTGTTGCCTTTTAGGTCCTTATAAGCTTTCACTTCTGGCTGTTATTCTATGATTGAGTTCATACTCCTGAACTGTTATGGTGCTTTCTCTGATTTCGTATTATGTTTACCGATTTATGAATTCTGTGACATTAAATAGAATAGTTTTGTTACTATTTGATTGTTTAAATTATATGAAAATAAAATTGCCTCTACTAATTTGATTGTTTGATTGTTCTGTGACTTCTGTCATAGGGAAAGAGATGTGAAAGTTTGATCAAGTCATTTGATGGATCGAAAAAGATATCAGGCAGTGGAGAACCCGAGTCACAAAAGGCTGAAACAAATTTATGGGAAAACGAAGGTGAGATTTGGAAGTGTAAAAGTTATAATAAAAAATGATAGGTAACTGATAAGGAACATTTTTGTTTATTTGCAGAGATTTAATTCTTCCCAGGTAAATTTGAACCAATCAAAGACGGTATATTCCTAATAAAGTTTACATTTAAAGTCAACCTTTTTATCGTAATTATTGTGACTTGAGTGTTATTGTTTCAGATGGAGATGGGTGGGTCTGGAAAAGGAGAATATAGGCTGTATGATCATCAGAAGAAGCTGAGTAGCAGCAAGCCAAGCCGTAGCAAGCCAACCAGTAGCAAGCCGAGTACCATGCCAAGTAGTTATTTACGTATGAAAGATGAAGAGATCCATATTAAAGAACCAAGGAATTCTCTCTCTCCCCCTCAAAGTCTTGGGAAACGAGTAAGAACCAGGAACCATGATGAGGAATATCTCCAAGAACAAGATCATGAAAACGAAACAAGGAATTCTTTCTTTCCACCTCTAAGTCATGGGAGACAGGTAAGATTTAGAAACCAATACGAGGAATATCAACAAGAACAAGATTATGAAGGTGATTCTGTACAAACTGGGACTTACATGAGTGATGATGAAGAAGACAATATCGGTTCAACTTCACACGGTATGTTTGCTTAAATAAAACACGGTATGCTGCAACATATAGTATTTTTGTGATGTTTCTTTAGAAACTTAATTGTCTTGTTTGAAGGTTAAATTAGAGTAAAACTTTAGGAAACCCGCATAAGTGACACTGGAAATTGATAATTGATCATAAAACTGATAATTAAATTAGAGTAAAACCTATGGCGATTTTGGCGATTGCCTTCTGATATGCCTATTGAAAACAATAAACCCCCAGATCCACTTGTTGAAGAGTTCTGTGAGCTTACCGGGATGTCAGCGGATAAGGTCCGTCTTTCGAGATCTAGTGTTTCGTTATCCAAGATGAAGGAGGGTAAAGCTCGTAGGCACCACCATGGTATTAAAATCAAGGTTGCTATTCCTGGATCTGCATCTGTAGGTGCTGGATCTATCCTAAGGAATGTTTGCTCGTCTAAGGCTGCTGGTAAGTCTGATAATATGCAGAGTCCTTCTTGACACGCACTTAAACTGCTTGACCTGATAATATGCTGATAAAAATGTAGCTTAATGTCTTTATGTTGACTAATGATGTTTAGGCACAACAGTTACTCGGAAAGAAACTAGAGCTTTAGGCGAAACTAGAAAAAGTCGATTAAACAAGGGGAAGTTAGTTTTTGAAGTCGATGAATGTTTTGGACGAATAGTTGGAAATGACAGTCAGCACTTTATAACGAAAGGTGGATGTGTGATGCGAAAATATGCAAAATTGGATGGAACAACATGGAAAAAACAACCGGAATCATTGAAGACTGATATAATCTCTAAAACCACTGTAAGTTTGAACTTTCCTCTTAACTGGTCAATTTTTAAATCATGAAGGTTGCGTTCAATATACAACTGGTTAGTAAATATTGTTCCATTATTTGTTTACAGTTGTAGTGGATATAAAGAAAAGAAGATAAGTTAACTCAGTTACATATGTCTCTTAAACACCTTTTGCCTACATAATCTGCTATGAAAAGAAAAATCTAGGGATTAGGCCTTTACGATTATACAAGTTTGGGCATAACATCTTTTCTTGGCACAATTTTAGGATTGCTTATTTGTTTTGTTTACCTCTAAGACCCCTAAACCCACTGACACACATTTTGATTTCCAGGAAAACTCCAACTTTGATTCCAAGTGTTCACAGATGAGACATGCTATGTCATCACAGTTGGGTTACCAACACAGAAATCGACAGTGGAAGTTGCACTTGATTTATAAAGAATATAAGACGAAAGAGGAAGCGATGACACACCCGCCACAAGGTATAGACGTGTCAGACTGGGTAAAGTTATGTGAAAGATTTGCAAGCGAAAAATTCCAGGTTTTAACCTTACTTCTTTATATGTTTGTAATCTCTTTCTTTCTTTTTTGATTTTATGATTTCTGATTACAATTAATTTTCACTTAATTAACTCCTGCAGAAGATAAGCATTAAAAATAAGAAAAATCGAGCAAAGAACGAAATTCCACCCACAGTTGGCTCACACTCGCTTGCTAGAACAGTTGATACGGTGAGTTCGTTAAATAAGAAATCAATATTTCTTATTTATGTGCATTCTTGTAATGTGTTTTGTGGTATTTATATGAAACAGAGTAGGAGAGCAGGACAAGAAGTTCCAGAAACTAAACAGTGGAAAATGGCACATTACTCAGAAGAGAGAAAAGCAATGATCAATGAGAAGGCCGATATCCTTTGGGTAATTTTAATTTACATACCTAACTTTAAATAAATCTTAAACTTATAAATCATATGTGGGCGAAATTATATGATATTTAATGATGCAGAATAAGATAGAAACTGAGGAAGCCACTTCGTCATCCACATCAGCAGAAATATGTTTGAAACACATTGGTCATCTTCCGGGACATATAAAAGGACGTTCGGCATCTACTAAGCAAATCATGGAAACCGTAAACTTAAGATCCGAGTTGAAGGTTATGAAGGAATCACACTTGAATCTTCAGGAGGAAACTAAAGCTACTAATGCAAAAGTGGAATTTTTGTTGGAAGAGATGAAGAAGATGTCTCAATTGCTACAACAATTTCAAAATCGTGTAAGTTCTCATTCTATATTAAAGTCATTTGGTAATACTTGCGAGAACATATAACCCCATATAACTCATGCTAGGATAATGTATTTTGGCGGTTTTAAAGCTTTAGTTCGAGGTTTTCTAGTTTAACTATTACTTTAATATAGATTTATGATTACATACTTCCACTTATTTTTTGCCCTGTGATGTTGGTTTGACTGAGTAGATCCTTAGAGATGGTGTTAGAGAAACTGTGAAGTAACAGAAGTGAGCATTTTATTCTCCATATTTTAGACTAGGTGAAGATAAACAAGCCTGGAAAATTGCACCTTTCAGTGTTTGATAGAAATGATAGATGTGAAGTAACATACTGGATTTTTTATTAGGGTGAAGTTTTTGGTAAGCGGTTTGAGATTGAAACTGTTTATGATTACTTAGGGGCCAAATATTTATGATTACTTAGGGGCCAAATGTTTACTTCCATATCAACAGTTTAGTAGTAGCCGCAATGAAGTATTTTGGGTTTTACATGTAATTCTTAGATAAACAGATTACAATACACTCTGATTATTTGAACTTTGAGCTGCAGAAACACATAGAAGCGCCATCTCGTGCACCTTATCACATAATCACTTTAGAAATGCAATAATGTGAAACACTCCCTTAGTCACAAGGGTTGGTGGGGGTAATGCTTGGTCTTATAAACTCATCAATGCCATGTTGAAAGTTAATATTGGAGTGGTACATGTTCGACAAGTTAGTGCCAAATGTGCCTAATAAAAAAAGAAATAGATACTTGACTTGCTTTTGGTATTTTGCTTATACGCTGAACATAACGGGTCAGGAGCTTGCATTAGTATGGCCCCTTGTTTTTAGCTGTTTGAGCATGAGCGAAATGGTATAAATAAACAGAACCATAGGGTCTATGTATATTGGTTACCTTTTTTGCAGAATTAGAATGCAATCTAAGATTATTACAACTATGCAATAGATGATTACAACAGTTTTTATTTTTATCTTTTTCAGGGAGAAATATGAAGAGACTTACAAGGACTTTTTCACCATCAACTATGAGAAAGTGAACAGCTTCTGGATGATAGAAAGATTGTGGCCATAGGACATACTGCGTGCATGATTTTCGACAGAATTATAGACAATATTGCTTATATTGGGTGCATGATTTTCTACAGAATTATTTTCACTCAATTGTTCGTACTTCATCCTCTTTATAAATACAGATGCTATGTTAGAAGGAATCAATATTATGGATTTTCATTTCTAAACTATGTGCAGATGACCTTTAGTTGACATATCCTTCATTTTTGGTTTAATATTGTACCCACTTTCATTTTAGTTGACAGATCTTGTAAATGTGGCAACCGTTTTAGTTGACATAGAAGGTACATTTAGTGACGACCAATTTGGTCTCTAATGGTTTTTAAGTGGTTGGTATTTAACCCATTGGGTGACCACTTATTTCGTCATTAACTGATACTCACTAGTGACCATTATCTCGTCCCTAAAAATGAAAATTGGTGACCAAATATTCGTCACTTATAGTTTTAAACAGGTTGTCACTGTAACTCATAGTGACGAAATATTTGGTCACTAATGTGTGACGAATTCTATATTCGTCACCAGCTGATTTTATAAGTGACGGAGCTTTAGTGACGACTGGTGACGACTCAAGTTTGGTCACTAACAGTTTTGGTGACGATTTTTTGCATTGTCAGTGACGAAAGCTGTTTTGTCACTATAGGTAGTTTTTCTTGTAGTGAATCCATAATCATAAGAACTTTTATTTTAGATACACCAACAACAGTCAAACAAGCTATATCTGTTACTCCACTAACTAACAAATTAACTGTCAAAATACAATTTTCAAGAAATCCTCCATAGGAAATATATAATTAGAAATAGATTAACTGCAGTCAAACACTCAAACAGACTATTTATGTCAAAAAACGATTTTCAAAAACATTTCCATAAAAAAGATACATACTTTAATTACATCTAATTCAACGGAAAAACCCCATTAATCACAACAAAAATAACAAAGATTCAAAAAGATTAAACATAAGCAAAAACGAATCAAGTAAAATAAAATAAATAAATAAATAAAACTGTACCTAATAAAATAATATATTCTTGATAATATGAAAATGTAACATGCAAACAAAAACCCTACATGCATGATAAGAATTCATAAAACAAATTAATAAATTATAACCAATCAATCTTCTTCAGTTCTTCATGCATGCAATATACATATCATCAAAAAATGAAATAAAAAAAACAAACCTTCAATGTGACTGGATGTTTTACTTGTTCTAGAAAGTGAAGAAGATTGTGCTGCAATATCTAACGATTGTGCTTCCATTATTATTCAGCATATGAAACTTGAAAGAAAAGAACGTGTTTGTGTATCTGTGTGAGTTTTGGTGTTGAATAGGAACATGAGTATTCTGTAGCGCAGCTATATATAGTTTGTTCCCTATTTATGGGGTAATAAATGATTAAAAGGGCTTAAAATTGGGTATAATTATGATAAACTTGTGTAACACTATTTTGTTGGTTGCAGCTAGGGATGGCAATGGGGCGGGGCGGCCACCCCTATCCCCAAACCCGATTACAAAAATCATCCCCAAACCCGCCCCAATCCCCATTGGTGATCTTATCGAGGCGCCCCGTTAGGGCGAGATGCTCCCCCAAACCCGTCCCATTCCCCATTGGGGTCTTATCGCGTTGTCTTTTTTGAGCGTGATGCTCTATCATACTTGTGTCGTTCTCCGTTTACTCTTATCTTCTAACTATCTTATAATGCACAAAGGCCTACTATTATTAGAATACTTAAAATTAAGCTTTACACATTTCAATGCTAAAAGTACAAGTAATTCAACACAACTAGACATTTAATATCATACTACTTATAAAAATTCCCTTCATATTTAATTCTTACATACAATTAATACTAACATTAAATACAATAAATAAAACATTATGTACATTAAATACAATTAATTAACTGGTCAATAAATATAATTAATGCACTTATTAAAATGCCCCCTACATAAGAAATACAAATTATCAAACATATTGTACAACCAACTTAAACACAATTCCCGCATTAAATGTCACTAATACAAATAAAAAAGCACATTATACAAATATTCAAGCCTGAATGAGCAACGGGCCAAATGGGCTCGAGCCCGAACGGGCACGGGCCAAACGGACTCGAGCCTGAACAGACACGAGCCAATGAGCTCGAGCCCGAACGGACACGAGCTAAACGAAAATTCTGATATCCGTAAATTTATTGTCAAAAAGAACATAATAAACTAAAATACATGATTCACCGGCAGCTGCAACGCACGGGGACCCTGCTAGTTTTTACAATATTAACAATATGATTTTACGGAATAACTTAAAGAATCGAGAACCCATTAATAATATATTAAGCATTGAAATGAATCACAACTTTTTTCAACATTATTACAAAAAACAAGCTTTTATGATCACACTTTGAAAATATTACAAAGATAAATATTAATAAATATTAGAAATCGTATTTAGTACATAAATACTAGCATAATATTTTATGTATATAGATATATGTGTATTCTATATGTATATGATCACACTTTGAAAATATTACAAACCCGATAATAATCCCCGTTAAGGCCCCAAAACCCGCCCCGAAACCCGATAAGCATGCCCGCCCCGCCCAATAAGTTCGGGTTTCGGGTTTTCCCGTCGGGTTCGGGTTTTTTTGCCATCCCTAGTTGCAGCTAAAAAAAAATGACATGTAGATTAAACATAATCATTTCAGTTACTTAATTGGGTATTTAGTGTATTGTGCGGAGGAATATTCAAATGCATACTCTTATTTTGGTGCATACCAAAGGACAAATCCTCACCATCCATCTAGTTTGATCTAATGGTGGGGATTAACCTAAGATTAAATGGGGAAACATAATTCCACGCTTTTTTTTCCTTTTTATTTGTCTTTTTTATTATTCATTTTTATCTTTCATTTTTTTTTATTTCTTTTTTTTTTCACGGTTCAAGGGATTTTTGTTTTTTTGTTTTTTTTTTTCTTTTTTGTTTTTTTTTTTCATTTTTTTGTTTCTTTCTTTTGGTGTCCTTTTTTTCACGCTTTTTTTTTTCTTTTATTTCTTTTTTTTTTCTTTTTTCTAATTCATGTTCTTTTTTCTATTAAACGTTTTTTTCGCTTTCATACATTTTCGTCTGTTCTCATACGTTTTCGTCCGTTTTCATACGTTCTTGTCTGTTTTCGTATGTTTTTGTCAGTTTTCATACGTTTTCGTTCATTTAAATGCGTTTTCGTCCGTTTTCTTTCGTTTTCGTCCATTTTTCATACGTCTTCGTCCGTTTTCAGACGTGTTTTTACGCTTTCATACGTTTTCGTTCGTTTTCATACATATTCGTCCGTTTTCTTACGTTTTCGTTCGTTTTCATC
>LBNU01029247.1:63767-76548 GCA_014162995.1 Artemisia annua
GTTCATTTAAATCCGTTTTCGTCCGTTTTCTTTCGTTTTCGTCCATTTTTCATACGTCTTCGTCCGTTTTCAGACGTGTTTTTACGCTTTCATACGTTTTCGTTCGTTTTCATACATATTCGTCCGTTTTCTTACGTTTTCGTTCGTTTTCATACGTTTTCGATCGTTTTCATCCGTTTTTTTCGTTTTCGTCCATTTTTCAAATGTTTTTGTCTTTTTCATACATGTTTTTACACTTTCATACGTTTTCTTCCGTTTTCATACATTTTCGTTCGTTTTCTTACGTTTTCGTCCGTTTTTTCATTCGTTTTCGTCCTTTTTTAAATGTTTTTGGCAATTTTCAGACGTTTTTATATGTTTCTAAATATCAGAAGTGATATTCTGAATATCACAAGTGATTTTCTGTGATATGCAGAATATCACAAGTGATACTATGAGTACCACAAATGATATTCCGGATATCATAAGTAATATTCTGTGATATATTACGGGTGATACTACACGTATGACACTTTTTACTTTTCACATTACCATATTAAACTAAATACCACTCAAAACAAATCCAAGGTAGTCGAAAAGATGGTGATGACGGTGAAACTTTTCCCTTGTTTGGACAAGTATGTCTATTATGATCAGTTAAACTACAAATATTACAACCCTTCTTTTGGTTTTTACTTTTCTCAATAGCTTTTTCACGTCCACCCTTAATACGGTCATTCTTATGTCCTTTAGCAGGATTCTTAATACCCATAAAATCTTGAACAATATCACAAACTTTTCGGGGTGGAAGACTTGGCAAATCAGTCTCAACTTTTGACTTTAGCTCTCTCAGGTTGTCTACAAAAGAAGTTCAGTATCATAGACAACTTATCAGTAATTACAACAATAAGAAACAGATTATCAAACATATCACTGGTGATACTACACATATATCAAACTTATCACTGGTGATACTACTTATACATCAAGATATCACTGGTGATACTACACATATATCAAACATATCACTGGTGATATTACACATATATCAAGCATATCACTAGTGATACTAAACATATATCAAACATATCACTACTGATACTACACATATACCATCAGCAAAAACATTTATTGTGTTTGTCTATTACAGTGAAAGGCACAAAAACCATCTTGTACATAAAAAATACGTAATTAATACCTTGGTGTAAAATCTAATAATGATCTTCATTATATACTCAGCATTAAACTCAGAAACAACACGAAAAATGCCAAGAACTCCATAAGCTTTTTTGGTATTAGTCAATTTTTTTGAATATTTGTGATTTTCTGAATATCGCTTGTGATATTCTGAATAGCACTTGTGATTTTCTTATGTTTTCATCCGTATTCATACTTCGTAGGTTTTCATACGTATTAGTCCTTTTTTTTCTTACTTTTTTGTTTGTTTTTATACGTTTCTGAATATCACAATTGATATTCAGAATATCACTTGTGTTTTTCTGAATATCAATGGTGATATTCTAAATATCACTTGTGATTTTCTGAATATCTATCACTTGTGATGTTCTGAATATCACTTGTGATTTTCATGTTACAAAACATTTGTTGAATATCACTTGTCAAATTCAGAAAATCACTTATGATATTCAGAATATCACTTGTGATACTCTAAATCTCACAGAATATTATTTATGATATCCGGAATATCATTTGTGGTACTCATAGTATATCACTTGTGATATTCTGCATATCACAGAAAATCACTTGTGATATTCAGAATATCACAAGTGATATCACTATCACTTGTGATATTCTGAATATCACAGAATATCAATTGTGATATTCTGAATATAATTTGTGATATTCAGAATATCACTTGTGATATTTAGAAACATATGAAAACATATGAAAATTGCCAAAAACATTTAAAAACGGACGAAAACGAATGAAAAAATGGACGAAAACGTAAGAAAACGAATGAAAATGTATGAAAATGGAAGAAAACGTATGAAAGTGTAAAAACATGTATGAAAAGGACAAAAACGGTTGAAAAATAGACGAAAACGAAAGAAAACGGATGAAAACGGATGAAAATGTATGAAAACGAATGAAAACATAAGAAAATGGATGAATATGTATGAAAATGGACGAAAAAGTTTGAAAGCATAAAAACACGTCTGAAATTGGACGAAGACGTATGAAAAATGGACGAAAACGAAAGAAAACGGACGAAAATGTATTAAAACGAACGAAAATGTAAGAAAACATATGAAAACGTATGAAAAAAGACGTGTAACGAGGAAAGTAAAGAAGCGAACGAAAACGGACAAAAACTTATGAACGGCGAAAACGTACGAAACAACAAGACAACCAAGGAAAACGGATGAAACGATGAGAACAGAAGAAATGTACACTGAAAGGAAAAAAAGTTTATTATTAGAAAAAAGAACGTGAAAAAAAGAGCAAAAAAAAAAAAAAAAAAAAAGTAAAACTTGAAGCATGAATAAAAAGACAAAAAAGAAAGAAAGAAAAAAAGGAAAGAAAGAAAGAAAAAAATGAATAAAAAAAGACAGAAAAAAATGGACTTATGTTTCTCCATTTAATCTTATGTTAATCCCCACCATAAGATCAAACTAGATGGATGATGAGGATTTGTCCCTTGGTATGCACCAAAATTAGAGTATGCATAATAAAGTGCCTCGTATTGTGTGATATCAAAAAAGGACTTTGATTTAATCATGGTGTTTCATACAAAGAGTTTAATTGCATTCACATTATTATTATGAGCATTTTGTTAGTTGTAATATTTGTTTCGTGAATTGTTCAAAAGCAAATACGACTCGAAAAGGAAACAAATCAAACTCTAAAGACGTTATAAATTAAGATTTTTGCTAACATATGCTCACTAGGTACATGTTTAGCTCTTTATATATGGAAGGTTTAAGTTAATTAATATCAAATTTCTATTTAATTATTGCAATTTTAGAGTTTAATTAATATTCATTGAATGCATTTTTTGATTTAAAAAGAAACTTTATGTTCATTAATTACATGTTACGGAGTGGGCACACGTTAGCAAAATCCATAAATTAATTGGTTAATGGTAAAACTGCCTTTTGTGCAAAAATTAAGAAAGAGAGAGCTGTAATGATGATGTTTTATTAAACTTTGTATTTTTTTTGTTTATGGACAATTATTTTGAGACGGAGGGAGTATATAGGTAGGGGAAGGCATCCGGTGAGAATAAAAAACTAAAATGAGAAAAATAAGAATGATTTTTAGGCATAGGAGGGAAATTTTAAAGATATATGCATTTAGTTTTAAAAGTGCAACTGAAATATGTAGTTGTCATTTCTTCACACCTTTTCATTTTAATTTTTCTTATCATTTAATCCTAACTCATATAGGTAGATGTATAAAACAACGTCAACTTTAAACCAAAAATAGTACTAAATGAGTTTCATGTCGTAATGAAAACAAAATCACTTCACACAAATCATTAGGGTATGTCACAATGCGGTATGAAGATTTTTCAAGCATTTAACGTTGAAAGTACAAAGTTTGTTTGTCTACGAGCTTTAAATTTTTTTTTAAAGGCAATATATTAAAAACCGCAACCAAAATACAAACAAATGTATCCACTTATCAATAAGATGATTAAATGAAGTGGACCTGAAAAAAGAACAAAAGATACAATACAAAACTAAAGCAAAAAAAACCACTTGACACTGAGAATGCAAAAGTCACAGGAAACCATGCATATTAACTTGAATAGCTCATTGAATCATACCAATTAATTGACATAAGTTGAACTCACAAAAGAAAACACATGCAGCACTCCATGCAGCTCACTCAAACTAACATTTGTATCAGCCACTAAACCGATATAGCAGCAGACACAGAACCAAACAATTCTTGATCATACTTTTGCAGCAGCCACTGTGCCAATCATTCCTGTAACATAATTTTGCACCAGACATGAACTTGTTACAACTACACGAACCATGAAAAATGCTGAATCACGTCTGTAGCAGAAACACTGAACACGGAGTTAACACTAGACCATGAATTTTGCTGAATCACACTTTATCTTAACACTGGACACGAACTTTGTTGCAGAAATACACCCGAAATGCAGTGGAACCTTATGAGAAACTGCAGTTACTGAATATGTATGTTCTGAGGGTCTCGAAGCCATTGTTGCCAACCTATCCCATTATATTTCTTTGATTTTCTCACTAACCATTTGAAGCTTTTTAGTTGAATGTCTTGTAGAATCTTATTAACACTTGAAACTTTATTACCAAACATGCGAGCGTTTCTCTCCTTCCAAATAAAGTAACCCGAGGACCAAATAACCGCTTGCCATATATGAGATAGAGAGCGAGGGATATTAATGTTTCCACTATGAGAAAAAATTTCCTCAATAGTAAAAACGCTAATGATCCCTGCCTTCCACCAATCAAAAATCTTGGTCCACACACTCATTGCTAAATCACAAGTGACTAAACAATGAGAACATATTTCCACACAATCATTACTTTTCGAGCTCTCCAAACGAAAATGTTGACCTTCTTGGGAACGAACTTGTTCCAAAGCGTTTCTTGACCACCATTTTCCCCATGAAGAATCTTCTCCTCAATGAATCTCGTTAGCGTTTTGATTTTGAAGCCACCATCTTCATTGATAACGTCAAATTTGCCCATGATTTAAGCGTTAATTTCCCCTTGAATTGCTCATCTTTTCTATTCATATAAAGAATATATACTCTTATTTCTTCCTATTTTGGTTTCAGGGTAAGGATGAGCAAAGTACGTTATTGATAATTTATTGGCTTAAGAATAGGAATTACGCTTGAAGTTACTGTGAAGACATAAACACTGCGGTCTAGTTAAGTGATGATACTACACCGTTAGATGATTTATACCCTTAGTGATGAAGACTACGCCGTAGCAAGCAAATGAGCTACGGCGTAACAGAGAAAACCACCAAGCTACGTCGTAGTTACTAATTGGACTACGGCGTAATATTGAAGATAAGAGCCCTACGCCCGTAATAGATCATTGAGTTACGGCGTAGGTAAGATTTTACGAAGACTACGACGTAGCATTCCAACAAGCTACGCCGTAGAGATTATTAACAAAGATTACGGCATAGTCCTACCATACGACTACGCCGTAGCATTGACGAGCCCTATAAATACCAAAGGAAATTCGTCCATTTGATGTCAAGTTCCTCTCCCCCAAACCTTCACTAGGGTTTGGGGAGACCGACCCAGAAGAAGAATGAAGACCACGAAGGCTAGATAGATGGTGTATAATTAGACTAGGAGCATCCTAGTCTAATACATGTTTGAATTCTATTTTGTTTTACATTCATGAATTCTCTTTATTAAGATTTGGTTTAAGTTTATCATTCATGTTTATCTATGTAGAAGTTTTCTTTGCTTGTTCGTTATCCTTTCGTTTCAGTAGTGTAAATGCTTGGTAGTATCTACCAGTCTAGGTGAATTAACCCTAGGACCCTAGACGAGTATGTTGTGGGGACTGGTAAGAATTGGCCATAATACTACCTTTCTTTATGTGCGAATTAACCCTAGGACCACCAACCGATTGGATACGCTTAAGGAGCTAGAGGGAATCTAAGATCTGACCATGCCGGGTTCCACTAGAACAAGTCTATTAAACATGGCACTTAATGACTCTTGCATCTTCGTAGGTTCACGCCACCCGATGAACTCTCGGCTTTACAATAGTCGGGAATAGGACAAGATGCAAGATAGGGCTGACGATCTGACCAATTGATTCTTGTCGACTTTCACCCACTACATAGAACATTAGAATATGAATATGCTTTGCCTTAATATCTTAGTTCGCCAGAACAACAGCTCTTGGGATGACACTCGGATTTATCTAAAGGCATACTACACATGACCGGGTACACTGCCCGTTAGTATGTGTTAATCCTTATAACTCCAAGTTTATAAATGTAAAACAGGATGTATAAAACGCATCAAGTTTTTGGCGCCGCTGCCGGGGAGCAGTTTATTTAGGCGAATTAAGGTATGTTTCAATTTTTACATTAAAAGATCAAGACAAAACATGCATTGACGATCTACATACGAGTTTTGACCTCGTTACAAAATCATGAATATCCAGGTACGTAAACTTACAATTTATCATTAAACTATGACCTAACTACGGCGTAGCAGCTAATCGAACTACGCCGTAGCAATATTTTATAATAAAAATAACAAACTGAATTTTGCACTAACTACGGCGTAGCTCTTTCAAAGAGCTACGGCGTAGCAACCTGAGGGTATAAAAATGTGTTTCTGCACATTTGCTACTCATTCTTCACAAACACACGACCCCTCTTCGAAAAAATTTCCAATAAATTTGCTCATTCCCTTTCCCTTGCATCTACAATGGCAGGTAAACACCCCTAACTTCTTATCTTGACTTTTCTTATAATTTATTTGCAATTATTAGGGTTTGTTCTTGCTAGCATTAAATGGGTATGATTTAAACGCGATTAGGGTTAAAGTTCTAACCTGTTAATTGATGTTTTGAACAAATGTATGAATTTGATTTAGGTTTACTCGATTCAAATTAATTAAAAAAATTAGGGTTAGGTTTAAATTGCTACTAATCGATGTAATTTAACTAGCCCCGCTGAATATTTGAGTGGGAAACCTTTATTTAAAACTTTGGTAGGAATTTTGTGGTTATGGCGTAGCAAATTGATCAATTCCCCGTAACAGTAGCAGATGGCGACTGCAGTATGGTCGCTACGGTGTAGCTAGTAGTAGCGCTACGCCGTAGCACTTGTTTTACATAGAACGAGTTTTTCAAATTTAACGACTACGGCGTAGCTAGTTGTAGCGCTACGCCGTAGCTTCAGTTTTATTCACCAAAACTATTTTCAAAACTACGGCATAGCTAATTATAGCGCTGCGCCGTAGCTTGAATTTTTATACAGAACGTAATTTTTGATAACTACGGCGTAGCTAGTAATGGAAGTACGCCGTAGAGGTTTGAATTGGGAAAGCTACGGCGTAGCTATTAATAGCGCTACGCCGTAGGTAATGGAGATTTATATATGTTGTGTCTCTAACTTTTGTATTTTGCACGAAACAACAACAACAACCCTACTCAATGGCTTAAGTTCTTGAACTACTCTCCGAAAATCAGGAAAGCATGCAAGAAAGAGCTCAAGGAACTTAAAGCCAAGATTATTGAGGTACCGGAAGCCCTTAACATGGTTGAATTTGAAAGAGTCAACGAGGGGGATGCCGCTAAGCAATTAAAAAGGAGATGCAATATTGTTTTCAGTCAAGGGGAAGATAAGTTTACATGCAGGGATTGGTTGAAGGTTTTTACTATGAACGAACCTATCATCCATGAGTACGTTTGGGAGTTTCTTGCCGCGGTTGACTTTGTGGAACACATAACAAGTTTGACAGAAAATTGCTTGTTCTTTCAACTGGGGGGTGTTCAAAGTAGTATGAGCATGAGTGAATTCATTTTGGCTATGGGACTATATTCTAGGAGACAACTGGAGTCCGACATCTTCATGGAGTATTACAGCAGGTGTTTGAGAGAAAGACCCCACACTTACAACCCGAGTGTCTACTTCTTGCAGATTTCAAATGTTGGGAATTATGAGTCCATGGCCCCACCATCTTACAAATCCATTCGTTGTCCTATCCGGAGACTTGTGCATAGGCTCCTAGCCATGTCCGTATGTGCTAGACATTCAGCTAGGGAGAAAATGACAATGGAAGATATATTTCTGATGCACAGCATGGATGGTGGTGACAACGTTGTTCCTTGGTACTTAGCTCGATTCATGACAGGAAGGGCAAAGGGAGCTCAAGAAGGAAGTCTGATTCAAGGAGCGCATTACATTTCTAGACTTGCAAGGAGTTTTGGTTTGATGACCCCGGCTGCTCTAGCTCATGTTACCATCGGGCAGACACGACTTTGATTGGGATACCAAAGATGGTTGAATACGGGGTTGTCACTTATGACGCATTGGGGGAACTGATTCTGGAGCCTGAGGTTGATGCAGCTGGGGCAGGACCATCCCAAGCTAGTGGGAGCAGGAGTGGTGCGAGAGTCCGTCCTACAATGACTATGATGGAGAGGATGAACCTCATGGATGGACGGATGGGGCACATGGAGCAAAATATGATTGGGTTCGGGAACGATATGGATGATATGACGGCTGCTGTGTCCAGAATGAACACCATGTTTGACAGCTTGTGTACTGATTTTCGGTCTTTGTAGGTACAGCAAAATGACTACTATCAGTGGAATGCCGATCGTACAAGCCAGATTCTCCAGCACATGCATTTGAGTTACCCACGTTGGAATGGGCCCGAGTATGTCTACCAGCCCAACATGCCAAGCATGGTAGTCCAGTAAGGGGTTAGCTTCATGCATCCTGGAAGTTCATCTGCAGCTCCTCCCGACCCTTATGCCTCCACTGCTCAGTTCTTCACCCCCATGGATCATGACCAGAATCAGGGGTGAAATCTCCGGTTGTTGAACAAGCATTCCACTTAAACAATTTACTATTTGGGTCTGTAATAATTAACAATTAGGACGTAACTTGCTACTAACGCTTTTATCTTGGCATTAGGAATGGTTGAATGCAGGTTTTAGCTTCTGGATTTTGTTGCAGACTATTGCTACGACATAACAGGTGTTTGACATACGCCGTAGAAACCTTGTAGAGACGAGTAAACATTCTGTCTCAAATTGGGAGCTACGGCGTAGCTAGGTCCACAGACCTACGCCGTAGCTAGTACCCACTGAAAATTTTTATGAGAGAACTTCCAAGAGCGCGAGCGTGAGGGGAGTTTTTCTTTTTCATTTCTATTCTATTTTTCTATTTTTTTTTATATTATTTTGTACAAAAGGGANGATTTTGTTGCAGACTATTGCTACGACATAACAGGTGTTTGACATACGCCGTAGAAACCTTGTAGAGACGAGTAAACATTCTGTCTCAAATTGGGAGCTACGGCGTAGCTAGGTCCACAGACCTACGCCGTAGCTAGTACCCACTGAAAATTTTTATGAGAGAACTTCCAAGAGCGCGAGCGTGAGGGGAGTTTTTCTTTTTCATTTCTATTCTATTTTTCTATTTTTTTTTATATTATTTTGTACAAAAGGGACTTTGCACAAACTAAGTGGGGAGGATAGGAAATAGAGTACAAAATAATTACTTAAATTAGTACTTGTCCTCATTTTCTAGTTTTACAAACCATACAAAACGTGCCATTTTGAAATTTTTTGACACATGTTTAAAAAACTAGAATAAATTTAATCCCGAGCACACTATAACCCTTGATTACATGGTGAAATCTAACCTTTCCGTTTCCAATTATTTTTCCCCAAATCCACCAAATATTGAGTGTGCCGGTAGTAGCGTAGACTTTAGAACTTGGCTTTTACATCATTTCAAGACCATAAACGAGTAATGTGTTTTTATAATACGTTTGGAAGAAACTTTTTGAGAAAACAATGTTGTTAGGATTATGAACCATATAAACCATATACACCTCAACCCTTCGATTAGTCGCATTGACTTTTCGATCTACACGCTTAAACCTTTTTTGCACTCACTTTTAGTGCAAGATACCCTTANAGAACTTGGCTTTTACATCATTTCAAGACCATAAACGAGTAATGTGTTTTTATAATACGTTTGGAAGAAACTTTTTGAGAAAACAATGTTGTTAGGATTATGAACCATATAAACCATATACACCTCAACCCTTCGATTAGTCGCATTGACTTTTCGATCTACACGCTTAAACCTTTTTTGCACTCACTTTTAGTGCAAGATACCCTTAGATACACCATATTAAACCATTCCTCTCATTCCTTACCTTATTAACGAAATCCCCTTACACCCTTACACTCTAACCAACTTTGTAACCCTATGTTTTTGATCGAGAAATCTCCTTTTGCCTCAATGTCATGAAATGCCTAGTTCAAGAATCAAGAAAGGAAAGTTGTGATCGAAGACCCCCCAATGTTCTCCACCTAAGTTAATCCCAAGTGGGGGGGGGTAGCATTATCAGTCTATCCCAAAAAAAATGTGAATTTCATTATTTAGAAAGTAGAAATAAAGTGTGCAAATCATAAGCACCAATAAGATAGCTTATCATGGAAGACATGGCTCTCAGTACCGGAAGAAATGTTGGAAGAAAAACTGTGTCACTTGTCACACATATGAATCAACACTTCGGAAGATTGGCATTTTATGGCAAAAGGACAATTGGTGACTACTCGGTTAAAAGATAAGATTATTTTCCCTCTTTACCTCTACAATATCCAACATTACATCTTACCCTTTTTGGTTGTGAAGTATGCTTAGGTGAGGGATTCGAGCAGTCAGTGGTGTCTTGCCCGGCGTTCCGGTCATGTACCATTGCCTTTGTCGCCCTTGCCGTAGTGTATTAGTAACAATGTTACACCCTTAACCTTATTATTATCTAAACAATGTTATTTTCAAAAACTGTTTCGACCTTAGCTCTAGTGGTGGAGTTTTATGTAAATGCCAAGCTTATGATAGAATACCTGCTATGACTGAGTGTTTATGAGAGCACCCCGAAATTGAACACTTAGAATAGGGAGCGTATGAGTGAATTTCTTCCCTTCTTTTCGTGAGGTTTTCGGCTTAACTTTATTCTAGCAGTTTTACTAATTTAAATTTGTGTCTTCTAAGTGATGAGGAAGATACTCTTTTAATTATTAATACGGTCTACTTGAGGACAAGTAGAGTTTAAGTGGGGGGATATTTGATAACGTCAAATTTACCCAAGATTTAAGCGTTAATTTCCCCTTGAATTGCTCATCTTTTCTATTCATATCAAGAATATATACTCTTATTTCTTCCTATTTTGGTTTCAGGGTAAGGATGAGAAAAAGTACGTTATTGATGATTTATTGGCTTAAGAATGGGAATTACGCTTGAAGTTACTATGAAGACATAAACAATGTGGTCTAGTTAAGTGATGATACTACACCGTTAGATGATTTATACCCTAAGTGATGAATACTACGCCATAGCAAGCAAATGAGCTACGGCGTAACAGAGAAAACCACCAAGCTACGCCATAGTTAGTAATTGGACTACGACCTAATATTGAAGATAAGAGCCCTACGCCCGTAACAAGTCATTGAGTTACGGCGTAGGTAAGATTTTACGAAGACTACGACGTAGCATTCCAACAAGCTACGTCATAGAGATTATTAACAAAGATTATGGCGTAGTCCTACCATACGACTACGCCGTAGCATTGACGAGCCCTATAAATACAGAAGGAAATTCGTCCATTTGATGTCATGTTCCTCTCCCCCAAACCTTCACTAGGGTTTAGGGAGAACGACCCAGAAGAAGAATGAAGACCACGAAGGCTAGAGAGATGGTTTATAATTAGACTAGGAGCATCCTAGTCTAATACATGTTTGAATTCTATTTTGTTTTACATTTATGAATTCTCTTTATTAAGATTTGGTTTAAGTTTATCATTCATGTTTATCTATGTAGAAGTTTTCTTTGCTTGTTCGTTATCCTTTCGTTTTGGTAGTGTAAAAGCTTGGTAGTATCTACCAGTCTAGGTGAATTAACCTTAGGACCCTAGACGTGTAGGTTGTGGGGATTGGTAAGAATTGGCCATAGTACTACCTTTCCTTATGTGCGAATTAACCCTAGGACCACCTATCAATTGGATACGCTTAAGGAGCTAGAGGGAATCTAAGATCTGACCATGTCGGGTTCCACTAGAACAAGTCTATTAAACATGGCACTTAATGACTCTTGCATCTTCGTAGGTTCACGCCACCCGATGAACTCTTGTCTTTACAATAGTCGGGAATAGGACAAGATGCAAGATATGGCTGACGATCTAACCAATTGACTCTTGTCGACTTTCACCCACTACATAGAACACTAGAATATGAATATGCTTTGCCTTAATATCTTAGTAACCTATCTTGAGCCCTAGTATCTTTATTTCCTCTTTTGTTTATTTACGTCTTGGTTACTGACAACGCTCTAATTATACATATTTCTTGAGCATTATTCTATATGTTTTATGATCATTTTATGTGAACTTTTGGTACTTAATAGCATAAAATGAATGCAGGTTCACTCTTGGATTATCTGAGCATGAAACACCTAAAAACCCACTATTTCGCCACTTGAAGTGAATAAATAAAGAAGTCTTCCATGATTAGCTTTTCATGCAAGCCAAGTGCACGGGTTTTACAATAAAGTGCGCCGCACTTACCTCTCGATCAAGGGAAGTCAAATATATAATATTAAATAAAAGCGCGCCGGTCTTACAAATAAAGTGCGCCGTACTTCCCCTGCATTTATGAAACTTTGGCGCCAAGAAAATAAGAAAGTGCGCCGCACTCAGAAAGCAAGTGCGCCGTACTTCACATATCAGAATGCTTATAAATAGAGCTCATTTGCAAGCATTTGAACTCTCCACTCTATAACCAATTTCCACGAAGCTAAGTCCGAAGTAATACGTGATCCAAAGCCAAGTTGCAGGGGTGAACGAATCAGAATAAGGGGTGTTAAGTACTTTTTGGTGTCGAATTCTTGGTTACTTGTGACACTTGTGTAATCATTTGATCAATCTAATCTGTATGTCTCTTGTTTGTTATTTACTCACTTCTGTTATTATGAACTCATTAGCCATGAGAGGCTAAACCTCTTGTGATTGCTTGGATATGTGAATATAATAAAGTGACTTATGATTATGTTTTGATCT
>LBNU01029247.1:76654-100352 GCA_014162995.1 Artemisia annua
AAGCTAAGTCCGAAGTAATACGTGATCCAAAGCCAAGTTGCAGGGGTGAACGAATCAGAATAAGGGGTGTTAAGTACTTTTTGGTGTCGAATTCTTGGTTACTTGTGACACTTGTGTAATCATTTGATCAATCTAATCTGTATGTCTCTTGTTTGTTATTTACTCACTTCTGTTATTATGAACTCATTAGCCATGAGAGGCTAAACCTCTTGTGATTGCTTGGATATGTGAATATAATAAAGTGACTTATGATTATGTTTTGATCTCTACCAATTTCAAGTTTATATTGTGAACTATTTCATCTCTAATCTTATCACATTTACTTATTGAAACTGGTTGAATATAATATGTTGGGATAGGTCGAAAGAACCAACGTGTTAAACGCAATTCTAGGAACTTGTCCGCGTTACAAGTCTTTGAAAGGAGAAATCCACTTAGAAGAATCAATAATAATCTAGACTTGATATGAAATACTATTTCAAGAGAAATCACTTAATGGGTAGATATGAATCTTGAATTGAACCTACGAATTATAAAATTGCTCTTTTGACGAGAATAGCTTTCTTATAAGTTGTGCTCCTTTATCCAACTGAGATCAAACATAAGCATTGTCATTAGATTATCTAAGCTATCCGAGCAATCATTTGTCTTAATATTTGAATTCCTTTTATTCCTATAATTGTTACTTGTCTTCTCTTACTAATTATTATACTTAATACGAACGAACTAAGTTCCTGTGGATACGACCTGGTCTTACCTTAATCTAATACTACCAACGGGGGTTATACTTTACCCGTGTGTTTGGTTTATTAAAATCGGTGAAACTAGTATTATAAATTTAAAGCTTTCCTTACACATCAGTTACTATTTACTCTATTCAACTAATGTTGGGTCAATATTTTACCTAAATATTCCCCACAAGTATTTGAACATAAAATAGCCAAATCAATCACTGAATAAAATATTAACTTGCTATTTCAGTGAGTGACATATAGCCTTTAACACAAACAAGTCACTGAGTGAACAGTCACTCAGTGAGTTACCTTCAGGATGTTCAAGACAAGTCTAAAGAAAAGACTTTCCATTCAGTGAGGCGGTACTCAGTGAGTGGCACTTGAACCAAAGAAGAAGGTGATGGAGTCAGTGAGTGATGACAATAACTCACTGACTCCCTGAAGCTATCTCTACAACATACTGATAAATATGGGCAGGAACTTTCTTGGGAATACAAGCTACAAGCATTGGGAATACAAGCTACAAGAAAGTCAAACAAGACAAAAGTACAAAAGTAAAAGGAATATTCTGAAGCATATTCCAAGTGGTGGATGACAACTCACCCATCACATGTTCACCCATCACATGTTTACTTGTACTTTTACCTATATATGTGTATTGTTGTAATAGAGATAGCATCCATCCTAAACAAACACAATAATACTTAGTATTAGTTGATAGGATGATCCTCTCATTGGATCTCAAGCTTAGCTTGGATCAATGAGAGTTTATTGTCATTCTAACGGGGATAATATACCGAAATTATCCCCGTAAAGAAGCTGAAGATGTTATCATGTAGTCATGTAGGAATTGAGTAATCTTGTAACTTTTATTCTTCATATGAATGAATTTGTTCTTTATTTTCATCAAGAATTGCTCAATTTCCATGGACCAACAAGTGGTATCAGAGCAAGGGGTTTATTCTTATGAGCCAGATCCATGTATATGACTGCTGATAACATTCTTCGATGTTAAAAATTTAGTGTAAAACTTTCAAAAACTGCTACTGCTGTTGCATTTTTTGAGGGGGAGAGATACACAATATTTTGACAAAATGACAAAAGAAACCCACCCAAAACAACACTGATTTATAAAATTAGTCAAACCCACACATCACAACCACAAAAATCCTATCCCCATCCCCAAACCGTCACACATAAAATCCCATAACAACATCACCTCACCACTTTTTCTCTCACACCGATCCAAATTTATATCAACATCAACATCACCACCACACAAAAACCTAATCATCAAAAAGATGATAAACCTAGATCCACTTCCTACAAAACAAATCGGTCTAATCAAAGGGAGATCGAGAAAACCAAAATCCAACACACCCCACAGCTAAACCCATATCCATCACAGATTCAAGATCTCAAAAAGAAAGCAAAACCCAGAAACCAAATCGACATCCCACAAACAAATCGATCAAAAAACAGATCGAGAAAACTCATATCAAGAAAAATCCAAGAACACCATCACTAGCACCAACGCAGCGGAAGCGTGGTGGTATTACAGGATTCGAAAAAAGTTGTGTTTTAGTTTTTTAATAGTGATGTGAAACTAATCTTTTAATTAAGATTAGAGTGTGGGAGTCAAGAGATTTGAGTTAGTCCTGATAAAATAGTTGTGGTTTGGGATTGTATTTGGATTTGCAGACTGACGGTTTTAGGATTAAATGGAATTTTGGGCTGTGTTAATAGTGGTTTTCGGGGCTGAACTTGAGTCATGAAGTGTGTTGATTTAGATGTGTTTTCGGGCTGAGCTTATCAGGGAGTGTTTCAGTTTGTTATGGTGACAACAAACTGAGATATAGGTGTCTGAGATCCATGGGATAATGCTTCGGTTTGCAGACACAAGACTGAAGATTAAGTGGCATGACCCTGGGTGTGATGAAGAGTATAGGTTGTGGGCTTCGGGCTTGAAAAGTGAGGGTGAAAGACTACTGATAAAGTAATTTTATCAGGAAGTTGAAATGAGTAAAAAGATCAGAGGTTGTATTTTTCAGGCTTAGCCTGATAAAGTGGTAAAAAGATGTTGGGCTTCAGGGTGAGTGGTGGTGTTGCAACATCAGCTAGAACCTGAATCATGTTGTGTAAAGGTAAACGGCTAGTAATGCTTATCAGTGTCACTGAAAGTTCAGGGTGTGGTGATAGGAGTCTTGAACTGAGCCTTTGCAAAATCAGGGTGTTCAGTGATTGGTGTTTCTTTAGGCTTAGCCTGAATAAGTGTATGTGTCCAAGCATTGGATATGTCGCGACATCAAGGGGATGGGATAAAAGTGAGTTTGAATCTGGGGGTATATGTTGATCTTATTGAATGGGGTTATGTTAGGAATCAGTTTTTTTTTGTGATTCAGGCCAACTGATGACTGACGCAGCGGAAGAGTGGTGGAAAATTAGCTGTTGGGGTTTGTCAGTGTTCTAAGATGAACACGATTGATGTAATTCAGGAAATGTGTATGTGTCTCAGACTCTCATTGAGTACGAAGATAATATGAAATATCTACAGTATACTTTTGAGGTTCAGAATACTTATAATTAAGTTATAAGTATCAGTGGGTAATTAAAACTCAACAAACTGAGTTAGTGTATATCAGTGTTTGTATAACAAACCTTGAGTTGGATATGTCAGGGTAACAAAATTAAGGGGAGGACACTGATGTATCAAAATTGAACCAGGTCCCCCTTACTTACTGAAGCACAAACTGACCCTGAACCCTTGTCCCCGCACAAACTGACGCTGAACCCTTGTCCCTGAACCCCCTCTCACTAAAAACCGAACCACTGATCACTTAACCCCTTGTCAGTGAACCCTAACCTGAACCCCCTACTCACTGAACCTAAGTCAGTGAACCCTCCACGTTGAAACCATGTCCCTGAACCCTCAGTCCCTATTTAAACCCAATCACCTTAGGTTATTTGTATGTTCAAATAGGGGGAGACTGTTGGGTCAATATTTTACCTAAATATTCCCCACAATTATTTGAACATAAAATAGCCAAATCACTCACTGAATAAAAAAGTAAGTTGCTATTTCAGTGAGTGACATATAACCTTTAACACAAACAAGTCACTGAGTGAACAGTCACTCAGTGAGTTACCTTCAGGATGTTCAAGACAAGTCTAAAGAAAAGACTTTCCATTCAGTGAGGCGGTACTCAGTGAGTGGCACTTGAACCAAAGAAGAAGGTGATGGAGTAAGTGAGTGATGACAATAACTCACTGACTCTCTGAAGCTATCTCTACAACATGCTGATAAATATGGGCAGGAACTTTCTTGGGAATACAAGCTACAAGCATTGGGAATACAAGCTACAATAAAGTCAAACAAGACAAAAGTACAAAAGTAAAAGGAATATTCTGAAGCATATTCCAAGTGGTGGATGACAACTCACTCATCACATGTTCACCCATCACATGTTTACTTGTACTTTTACCTATATATGTGTATTGTTGTAATAGAGATAGCATCCATCCTAAACAAACACAATAATACTTAGTATTAGTTGATAGGATGATCCTCTCATTGGATCTCAAGCTTAGCTTGGATCAATGAGAGTTTATTGTCATTCTAACAGGGATAATATACCGAAATTATCCCCGTAAAGAAGCTGAAAATGTTATCATGTAGTCATGTAGGAATTGAGTAATCTTGTAACTTTTATTCTTCATATGAATGAATTTGTTCTTTATTTTCATCAAGAATTGCTCAATTTCCATGGACCAACAAATGGTATCAGAGCAAGGGGTTCATTCTTATGAGCCAGATCCATGTATATGACTGCTGATAACATTCTTCGATGTTAAAAATTTAGTGTAAAACTTTCAAAAACTGCTACTGCTGTTGCATTTTTTGAGGGGGAGAGATACACAATATTTTGACAAAATGACAAAAGAAACCCACCCAAAACAACACTGATTTATAAAATTAGTCAAACCCACACATCACAACCACAAAAATCCTATCCCCATCCCCAAACCGTCACACATAAAATCCCATAACAACATCACCTCACCACTTTTTCTCTCACACCGATCCAAATTTATATCAACATCAACATCACCACCACACAAAAACCTAATCATCAAAAAGATGATAAACCTAGATCCACTTCCTACAAAACAAATCGATCTAATCAAAGGGAGATCGAGAAAACCAAAATCCAACACACCCCACAGCTAAACCCATATCCATCACAGATTCAAGATCTCAAAAAGAAAGAAAAACCCAGAAACCAAATCGACATCCCACAAACAAATCGATCAAAAAACAGATCGAGAAAACTCATATCAAGAAAAATCCAAGAACACCATCACTAGCACCAACGCAGCGGAAGCGTGGTGGTATTACAGGATTCAAAAAAAATTGTGTTTTAGTTTTTTAATAGTGATGTGAATGAATTTGTTCTTTATTTTCATCAAGAATTGCTCAATTTCCATGGACCAACAACTAATACCCTTTTTTAGTACTTATCTTAGTTCGCCAGAACAACAGCTCTTGGGACGACACTCGGATTTATCTAAAGGCATACTACACATGACCCGGTACACTGGCCGTTAGTATGTGTTAATCCTTATAACTCCAAGTTTATAAATGTAAAACAGGATGAATAAAACGCATCATTCATCAAGTGACCACCTCCATCTATCCCTACAAGTATTAGAAACAACAACATTTCGCAATACCTTAATCAAGTCATCAACTTCCTTGCAAACCCTACCACTAATGTTTCTACTCCAATCCCACACGCCCAACGCCACCCGTTATTTTCCCACGTTCCTTTGCTCACAATGCTACCCTCTTTACTTCTATCTAAAGGAAATAATCTAGGGAATCTATCATAAAGTCTCCTATTGTCTACCCATCTATCCATCCAAAAGCTAATATTTCCCTCATCGCCACCCTATCGATCTCCCCACCAATCTTCACGATATCGCTCCACACCCCCTCCCCCATACGTTCCCACCCCAAGAGCTTTAAACATTAGCAGCTATTTTCTATCGGTGGTTTTTCTAATGCTTTTTTTAAGGAACATTTCTTTTTCATCACTCCATTTAACATAGAGAATTTAGTAAGATACTCACATTATTTATTTGATTAGTTTGTTATTTTAATGTGTAAATGTCTATTTAAGTCATTTTACTCTATTTACAGCTACAACTACTTTATCAAACAAGCAATTAGTTTACTACTAACTGCTACTGCCCCAGCTACTTCTACTCTTGCCAGATATATAAATGTTGTGTGAAAGAACTTATTTTCCTTAGCGAAAATTAAAGTTCTCTCTATTTCCTAATTCATTGCTTTAGTTTATAGTTTATGTTTGGGTTAATTCTTCTGTTAGGTAACAAACTTTTCAAAATTTCCAATGTTAGGTAACTTACTCTCAAAAATACTATGTTAGGTAATGAAACTTTAATCTTTGTTCAATGTTAGGTAATATGACCGTTTTGACTATCAAATGAATGTATAAACCAGTTAAATAACAAAAACACCCTCATCTTCAACCTTCTTTATCTTCAACATCCACCCCATCTCTTTTCTTCTTCCTCACTTCATCACCAGTGACCAAAACTAAACCCATTAACTACCACAACCAATAACCACTATTTCTAACTATATCCATTCTAAAATTAAACAACCATAAATTAGTATTTACCAAACAAACAAACAAAAATCATAAATACAACCAAGAAACGCAGGTATCCGGACACCCACATGCTGGAATTCTTCACATATATTTCTCTTTTTAACCTACATAAAAGTCAATAAAAACACTAAATAAGAAAAGAACAACCGGTTGGTACTAGGTTAGATTTAAACAACTTATCCAAATCTAACTTAAATTTCCTTTTCATTTTTTTATGTTTATCTTTTTCTTGTAATGAATTAAGTATATTGATACTAAAAAAAAATCATACCCGCATATTTCATTTGGGTTTTGTTGTTCATTGTAAAAATTGAATCACCGGATGAAAACAAAAATAAATGTGACCCATAAATTAAAAAAAAAAAAGTTACTTGATCGGTTTTTATAGTAATTAAAGTTCATACAGTTTGTTGTTTTGTTATGAGTTTGCAGTTGCTGTTGTGACATTGTCTGTCAGTTGATGTTGTGGAGGCGGGTTACGGGTGGTGGACTGGTGGGAGCATATTTGATGGTTACTCGTGGTGGTGTCATGATGTGACTTTCAGCAAAGAAGCCAATGATGCAGTTGAAGTCAACGAGAAGCTTTATATGGTCAACGAAGATGAACAGGTTGTTTATGATGTGAATTTCGATTAACTAGGATGTGTTGAAAAAATTGTCACAGTGTGTTTGTATTTGGGTGTGAGAGTGTATGAGATTTGGATACATGAAAAGACAAATATACCCTTCAACTTACCGGTTTAGCAAGTCACAAGTTGCAAACATACCCAATATTACTTAACATTGAACAAAGATTAAAGTTTCATTACCTAACATAGTATTTTTGATAGTAAATTAACTAACATTGGAAATTTTGAAAAGTTCGTTACCTAACAGTAGAATTAACCCTTTATGTTTTTCAAGAAAAGAAAGATTGATATAACTTTTATCAAAATATTTTATGGAAACTTCAAAGTAAAAATAGTGCATTAATTCCTTGATTGATTAACGTTCAAGAGATGATTAACTTTCAGCTTTGTTATCATTCTTTAACTTCCACTTTCTAGGGAGACGGTTCCAACTTTTTTCTAAAAGTTATTTATTTATTTATTTATTATTATTATTATTATTATTATTATTATTATTATTATTATTATTATTATTATTATTATTATTATTATTATTATTATTATTATTATTATTATTATTATTATTATTATTATTATTATTATTTTATTTTATTTTTTATTTTTTTTATTGAAACATAATAATTTACATAAACTTGGATGGGAGTCTAGACACAGACTGCGTTCCCACTCATTTCTGAATACAAAAGCTTAATATATGAAAGATAAAAACACCACTCTTAGAATTATTTGAGTGGCTAATAACATTATTATTATTATTATTATTATTATTATTATTATTATTATTATTATTATTATTATTATTATTATTATTATTATTATTATTATTATTATTTAACCAACACTTTTGTTAGAACCATAAAAATTTACACTATTATTATTATTATTATTATTATTATTATTGTTGTTGTTGTTGTTGTTATTTTTTTATTATAATTATAATTTATTGAAATATAACAATTTTACATAAAGTTGAATGAGAGTATAGACACAAGTTGTGCTCCCACTCCTTTCTGAATACAAAAGCTAACTCTATTAAAGATAAAAACACCATTTTTAGCATTATTAGAGTGGCTAATGGTAATAGACTTATTATTATTATTATTACGTGAATATCCTTATTACAATTTGTTGCTTTAGCTTAGTTGAGATAAAATCGAAAATTTTGGGTCATGAAGAAGCCACCACTTCTAGTTAGTTGGGCTCAGAATTATTAACAATGGGTTGGGCTGGGCTTGCTGTTGATGAGCACATAGATGAGAATGGGTGATGTGTCATTTCTAGACCAGTGTATGTTTTTTTTTTTTTTTTTTTTTTTTTTTTTTTTTTTTTTTTTTTTCTAATCTGGCTCTTATGAGTATATTGCGAAAGGTTTAAATCTACAGAAAATGTAACACCCCAGAACACTTTTTCCGGCTGTTAACTTACCAATTCTCAAAGAAGCTAGTCCAAATAATGAGTATATGCTCTAGTCTCCAAAGTCTTCAATTGACCGGTTAACCATAAATTTGCGGTGAAGGAATGATACACCATTACCCAATAGGCAATATGTGAATCCTTATATAAACCAAAATAAACTATAGCTTTAAAATACCAACATTATCTATAGCCAAAAAATCGCATATCACTTTCCAATCAAGCAAATACTACTGCGTTCCCGAGTTTTAGTTTTGAAAAAAGAGAAAAGAAGTGGGAAGAAAACAAAATGAATTCGTGTTCCAGAGTTTTTTTCAAGGAGAAGAGAAGAGAGGAGGAGAGGAAATTTGGCTAAACTTCTCTCCAAAACTTTCTTCCCAATAGTGGGATGATTTGGAGAGAAGTTATTTTAGGAAGCTTTTAATACATGTAATTACTTAAATGACCAAATATAAAACATAATTTTTATATATAATAAAGGGTATAATTGTAAAATCATCAGTTATCTCTTCTTTTCTCTCCTAACTTGGGAACATGATATAAAAAATAAAATTTCATTCATCTTCTCTTCTTTTCTGCCCAATTTTTAACTCTTCTTTTCTTTTCTTTCATTTCAAAAACTTGAGAACAGATTCCAGCTAAACAAATCCAGTTACACATTCGTCGGTCTAGCCATTCTCATATTCTGACCCTATTTGTAACTTTGTTAACTGATCCGTGCAATTTAATCCATTACATAGAAACATGCCCACGTTGAATATCATATCCGCCTACTTGTATTCATATTCTTTTTTTTTTGCCATTTTGTTATATATATGAGTTCTATTTATCGCTTAAAGCCATATGCCTTCCAAGACGATACTCATATTTAGAAATTGCTATCATGCCGCACTGGTTGCTATATCTTAACATGATGGTTGCTCGTTTCCTTATCCTTTCTAATGGTGTAATAAGATTGAGTTTCTTACCTAAACGTTAGTTATTATATAGGGAAAATGGCATAAAAAGGCATCATACTTGCCACTTTTTGTAGCGTCTTTTTTTTTTTTTTTTTTTTTTTTTTTTTTTTTTTTTTTTTTGTTGATTTTAGCCCGAAACCTTTTTAAGATGCGATGCCATTGTGTGTTATCCGGCTGCTGTGCGTTGACCTGGTGAGCCAGCAGTTGCTTACGATCGCTTGTGGCTATTATTGATTGCCAGGCGTTAGTTCCTTATACTAACAACCATTATAATAACTAAATGAGCATGTTAACTTAAACGATCGTTTTATTATCTATTGCGCAACGGTTAGTTCTCTGTTACACGCGTTTTGCACATTGTTCGGCTCTGTTTTACAACGTTTTTTCTTTCCCTGGTTTTTTACACGTTTTCGTCGGTTTTTTACAAACGTTTTTGTTCGTTTTCGCACGCTTTTTTCTCCGTTTTCACACGTTTTATCGTCTGTTTTCCAGTTATATTTACACGTTTTTGTTGGTTATCGCCAGCTTTTTGTCGGTGTGGTTACAGTATTTTCGCACGTTTGGTGTCGTTTTTGTACACCGTTTCGCACATTTATTCGTTTTCACAGGTTTTTTGTCGTGCTTTTTAACACCGTTTCATCTGCTTTTAAACGTTTTCGTCTGATGTTTTACACGTTTTTAACACGTATTTGTCCGTTTTTACACGTATTTCGTTCCCGTTGTGTTACTTGATGACCCGAAACAGTGTTACGCCTTTGTTAGGGGGTCACTTTAAGCCCTAACTCCGCTGAATTATTTGATCAAATATGCCTTAAATCGTTTCCTTTTAGTCATTTTAGCTACTTTTGGGAGGAAGAAATCTACGAAAATGAAGCATTTTGGACGTTTTTGGAGTATAAAAGTGAAGAAAACGACAAAGTCTCAAAATATGCTGGAAATTGTACATGACGGCGTCACGCTTTACAAGGTGACGGCGTCACATGTTGACAAAGAGGTGGATATGAAGTTACACGAGACGCTCCAGAAAGTTTTGGTAAATTAACACGTGACGGTGTCACGCTTTGTGACGCCTAGGCCGTCATGTTATAAGCTAAAGGGAGACGGCCAAGAAAGAATTAGAGGGTGACGGCGTCAGAAGTGGATCTAAGCAATTGGAAAAGTGTTTTGGCGGTGAGGTGACGGTGTCAAAGGCTATAACGTGACGCCGTCAAGATGTAAAATCTATATATAGTTTTCTAATTTTCATTCATTAAGAGAGGAACTTTTGGAAGAACTTTAGGGATAAACCCTAGGTCGAATTTCACTATATTTTTAAGGGTTTTTCACCCTTATTTCAACCATGCTTAATTAAAGATAAGTCTTCCATTAATCATTCAATATGTCTATGTATTGTTTGATTTTATATTATGCTTGTCTTTACATTAACATGCTAGGCGAGGTTTTTCTTGTGTTTGCTTAGATGTAATAAAACCTAGCTATTGATTATTGGTTGATGGTTGGTTATTAATTGTTGTGGATGAATGATTTCAATGTTAGGCTTAAGAAAACTGGCTAAACTTCCAATTGGTAACTTGCTTGAACGTCTTAGAAAACATGAATCAGATGTGTACTATGATTTTATTGGTTGTGTTTAATGCGTAAGTGACTATTAATGAGGCCATGGTTAGGATACTAAACGTGTCGCCATTGGAAGAGGTAGAAGCTTATAGAGTTGGGGAAGGACATACACGCCCCCACGAATGATATTAAGGAATACAACCCGTCATCCACGCAATTGTAACAAACTAATCAACCGGTAAAAAATAGCTAGGGAGTAGTGAAACCTAAGTAAACATGTTTTCCCCATATAAGGTTTTCTCACATTTATTTTCTTGTCATTTTATTTTATTTGCATTAGTAGTCATTTGGGTTAGTTGACTAGCAACTAATTCCACCCACTCTTACAATTCCCGAGATTTTTAATTGCTTTCCTAAAAACATAAAAATACAAAAAGAATCATCCTTCACCCTTAGAGCTATATAGAGTAGTTTTCAATCCTAACGAACACTATTCCCCAAGTAGAACGATCAATCCCCCGGTACTTGCCACTACACTATACTATATCGGTCAGGTACACTGCCTGGTTGGGATTGCAAGCTTCTCAAGATCCTTTGAGAGGTAAAACCTTTTGCGTATGTGCAATCTCACGCATCATTTACAAGTTTTCGAACGTGTTTACACGTTTCGTCTATTTTTACACATTTTCGTTCATTTTCGCACGTTTTGTCCATTTTCACATGTTTTGTTTGTTTTCACACGTTTTCGTCCGTATTTACACTTTTCATTCGTTTTCGCACGTTTTTGTCCGTTTTCACATGTTTTTGTTTGTTTTCACACGTTTTTGTCCATTTTTTCACGATTTCATTGGTTTTTACACATTTCGCACGTTTTCGTTCGTTTATAAATGTGTAAAAACGTGCGAAAACAGGCGAAAACGGACGAAAATGGACAAAAACGAACAAAAACGTGCGAAAACAGATGAAAACGTGTAAAAATAGATGAAACGTGTAAAAACGGAAGAAAACGTTAAAAAACATGTAAAAACAAATATAACGTGTAAAAACAGACGAAAACCTGTAAAAACGTTCAAAAACGTGTAAACACGGATGAAAACGTGTAAAACAGACTAAAACGTGTAAAAACGGGAAAAAAAATGCAAAAATAGATGAAATATGCGAAAACGGGCGAAAACGTGTTAAAACGGATGAAAACAGACAAAAACGAGCGAAAAAGGACGAAAACGTGTTAAAACGGATGAAAACGTGCGAAAACAGGCGAAAACGAGCGAAAACGTGTAAATACGGACGAAAACGGACAAAAACGTGCGAAAACCGACAAAAACGGACGAAAATGGATAAAAACAGACGAAAACGTGTAAAGGACTAACTTTGCAATAATAAAATAAATGATCGTTAAGTTAACAAGCTCCGTTTAGTTATTTATAAACGGTCGTTAATATAAAGGACTAACTATGCAATAATAACACAAATGATCGTTAACTCACCCTGCTGCAACAGGTCAAACAGGTCACCGGTACACACAATGACACGATTTAGAAAGGTTAGTGCTAAAATCAAAAAAAAAGGACGCTACATACAATGACAAAAAGTGGCAAGTATGATGCTTTTTTTTTTTTTTTTTTTTTTTTNAACTACAGCTCAAGAACTATTTTACCTGAGTTTAATATAACCATCCAACAGGTTATGATAAAAGCTTGATCAATTAGACGATCAACATTAAATAAAGAGTAAAATACATCGTTGGTCCATGAACTTTCCACAAAGCATCGCCATGCACCTTAACTTTTTAAAAACGTCTCCGTGCGTCCCTCCGCAAGTTTTTTCAGGCCGATTGCGTCCCTTGACCCGTTTTCCGTTGGTCAACGCCGTTTTCTGCCGTTACATTTTGTTTTTAGCACAAGGGTAATATCGTCATTATGTAATACCGTGTACAGCTACTCCGTATTACTTACACATGTCATATCCCTCTTCCCGCCCCAGAAACACATAGACGGCCTCTTTTATTCGTCACAAAACTTTTGTTACAATAATTATCAATTCACAAACCCTCATTGCATGTTATTGTGGAAGTTTTGTTAATTTCAAAACATGGAATTTATTCTATGGAAAGTAAGAAGAGATCCAGGTTATCGAGTTGATGATACCGTTCTGTGCAACTCAGCTAAGAAAAAATATGGTACGTTTTGTTGCTATAATCGTTGGAATTTCTAATTGGGGTATATTTTAATTTGTTATTAAGGTTTAATAATGAATGTCCTTTGGTCTGTTGATATGGTTTCAGGTGGTAGATCTAATATGTTTAGCATGAGGGTTCATCACAATGGTGTTTTTAAATACTGGCCTGGTAGAATTTATGATGGAGGTATGGAAAGTTTAGTTGATTTAGTTGATGTTAATAGTGTGTCAGTTGAAGAGTTGGATGTTCTTATGTATGAATTGGGTTACGACCTAGGTCAAAAAAATTACTATTACTTTGTTAAGCCTGGTAGTAATTTAGACGATGGTTTGTATAGCTTAAGTGAGGCTGCCAATTTAGAAATATTGAAAGATGTTGTTCAAGAACATAAGATGATAGAAGTTTATGTTGAAAACGGTAAGACAAGTTTGGATGTTGATGATATGTCACCAAAGTTAATTAGGACAGTTATTTCTCAGGTGGATGCATCAAAGAAGAATGCAGCTCTTGCTATTGTGCCATATTGCTCAAAAAATATGTTCTTAGAAAGCATAGTTAAAAAGCTTGTGGTAGAGGGTTTAAGTGAAGTCAGACAACTACCTTTGGAAGTCAATACTTTGGTATAATTTAGTGAGTGGCTAGAAATTGAACCCTTGATGACCATAGACCCACCAATTCAGCATATGCAAAAAGATAGTGCTGGTAGTGTTGAACATAGCCAAAAAGACAGTCCAGTTGGTCTTAACAATAGCCATATAGGTAGTCCTGTATCTGTTGACCATACCAAAAAAGATAGTCCGGTTTGTGTTAACCATAGCCAGAAAGGTAGTCCGGTTTTTGTTGACCATAGCGAAAAAGGTAGTCCGGTTAGTGTTAACCATAGCCAGAAAGGTAGTCCTGTTTCTATTGAGCATATCCAAAAAGATAGTCCAGTTAGTGTTGACCAAGAGTTTCCTCAGCAAGATGAGGAAATGCATACACCTGTCGATCGTATGCAAAAAGGTAAATGTATAAACTTAAGTGACTCTGATGAAGAGCTAGGTGATGAAAATGTGAGTGAAACAGATAATTGGGAGAGTGATGTCGATGATACTGAGAAGAATGATGATGGAAACATTAATGTGGATGAAGAGAATATTTTTGATGAGCCTGATCTTGAGTTTAAATTGTTCATGAGTGACGAGCCACCTATACCCAGCATAGGTAGCTCTAGCTAGATACCAGATGATTATTTTAAGAAAAATGAGATAGACGAGTTGTTGAATGATGGGGACTTTGCAAGTGGTTCTGATAATGAGGTTGAGTATGTAGTAAGGAAGAAAAAGATGAGGTCATACAAGAAACAAAAGTTACTTGCGGCACAACATGAAGAAGACGAAGTCTATTTTTTCTGTGGTCAAACCTTCGTAACTGCTAAAGAAGTGAAAGATAAGATCAACCTGCATTCAATACAAACTCGGAGGAAATTGCAACTCATTAAGAATGACAGACAAATAATTAGGGCTAGGTGTATCGGAACAATACCAGCGTGTGGTACAAGTGGAGGTATTGGACTTGGAACAGTACCAAAGATGAAAACCGGTGCGTTAACTAGAGGTCGCGGAAGGGATGTATATTTGCGATCAAAAAAGGAGGAACCAACACATTGCCCATGGTTGTTGTATGTAGCAAAAGATACATCTAAAGATGTATGGATTGTTTGAACTTACATGGGTGTACATAAATGTTTGCATTCAAGAGATATCAAATGTTGTGACTACAAGTTTCTGCCAAAGCAAATACTTGACCAAGTTCAAGTGAATCCAGATATACCAATCAGGGCTGTTCAAGATCAACTCACTAAACAGTTTGCAGTCCAAGTGTCTTTGCAAAAGGCATTAAGGGCAAAAGAAATTGACATCAGGGGTGATCAAAGGCAGCAATATACCATTTTGCGGGACTATGCTGAAGAATTGCAGAAAACAAATCCTAATAGAACAGTTAGGATAGGTGTCCAAACTGCGTTAGATCCATCAAGTCCAACGAGTGTTTTCAAGAGGATGTACGTTTGCTTAGGTGCTTTGAAGGAAGGATAAAAAGCTTGTCAAAGAGAGTTGTTGGGATTAGATGGTGCTTTTATGAGGGGTCCTTTTCCTGGTCAGCTTCTTACAGCTGTTGGTATTGATAGCAACAATGGAATATACCCTTTAGCCTAAGTTGTTGTTGAGGCTGAAAAAAAAGATTCATGGATTTGGTTTCTTGATTGTCTAGCGGATGATCTTGACTTGCAACCAAATTCAAACTACACTTTTATCAGCGACAGACAAAAGGTGATGTTAATTTATAATTGATTACATTCGGTTATATAATTCATAAATGATTGGTTTAATAGTAATGTATTGATGTTCCTGTTTTTGCAGGGTATAATTCCAGCTTTAGCAACAGTCTTTCCTAGTGCGGAACACAGATTCTGTTTGAGGTACATCCATGAGAATATGAAATTGCAGTGGAATTCTGCAGAATATAAGTCAAATTTGTGGAGATGTGCATCAGTAACAACCGTTGAACAATTTGAGGCAGCAATGCTTGCCTTCAAGAGTTTTAGCGAACCTGCACATGCTTGGTTAAGTAAGATACCACCAGCCCATTGGTCAAGGTCGCATTTTCCAGGTAATAAACAAATCTGTGTTTATCAACAATGTTCAACATTTTTTTATGTATTACTTAAACATGTACTATACATTTGTTAGGGAGATCTCATTCCGACGTGTTACTTAATAACATGTGTGAAGTGTTTAATGGGAAACTTGTGGGAGTAGGCACCAACCCATCATTACTGCTTTAGAAGATGTTAAATCATATTGTACGAAGAGAATAGTGAATGTTATGGATACAATTGAAAAGTGTCCGGGACCATTTACACTAAAGGCAACGCGCATGTTAGACTTCAATAAGAAAGAGGCTCTTAAATACAGCGTTTTAGGGATTGAAGGAGATAACTATCAGGTTAGTGGATTGGCAGAAAACCGGTTGGTAAATGTTAAAGCCAGGTCTTGTAGTTGTAGAAAATGGGAGCTTACAGGTATTCCATGCAAACATGCTATTGTAGCCAACAGGTATATGAGGTCCAATGGACTCGAAGTAGGAACTGTAGACTCATGGGTTCATCCTTGTTACTTGCTTAAGACATGGGCGGAAACATACAGACACCACATCCATCCCATCAGGGGTTTCCATATTGGAAAAAATCAAATGTGCTTACAACCATTGTTCCACCTAAACATCATAAACCTTTGGGGTAGGCCACGAAAGAAGAGAACTAGGGCTTTTACAGAAAATGATGATACTGATAAAGAAGGTAAGTTGTCACAGTCTAGTAGGAGTGTAGTTTGTGGAATTTGTGGCAATGCTGGACACAACAAGAAAACATGTCTTGGGCAAGGAGGTGTTACTGGAAGTCAAGCCAGTACACAAAAGTCTCAAAAAACAGGTTCATCCCAGCCAAAAGTTTCATCATAGAAGAAGAGAAAGGGTAAATGTAACAGCTTTGAAGGAACTGGACAAGCCCGAAGTCAAACTGAAGGTCAATCTCAAAGTCATGTGCATGAAACCCGTGGTAATTCTCAAAGTCATATTCAAGCAACTGTGGACCCATGTCAATCTGGAAGTCAAGTTATAGCAGCAAAAATGGCTTCGCCACAGAAGAATGTTGCCTAAGTATTTCAAATACAATGTTTTTCATCGACTATGTAATTCGTAGACTATATTTTCAATGCTTTAACAATGTGTGTTTCTGAAGTATGTACACTACTGAATTTTATACATTTGGAAATATATCCATTTTGCATTATGTAAGATATCATCTCATGTTATTGTGTGGGATTAATTGATGTTCAACTGTATCCATTTGCCATTTTTTTCCCAGTTTCTACCAATTGTTGCAACTTCATACACATACTTATAAATGTTGACTTTAAGAAAGCCAATTACTACTTAACCAATAAAAGCAGCCATTACCATATTTATAGCCATATCCATGGAGTTCCGCCCGCTGGCCTATTGGGATAGCAACTCACTAGTCGAAAAAGAGTAGTCCCAAAATTGATGAAGTCAAAGCTTTGTACAAGTTAACCTACATTAACCCTGCCTAAAGAAACTAAAAAAACTACTGTAGATTCATACCACTTGCAGAGTTGCTACTAGAAAGCTTTGCAAAACACAAAAGACCTGTTTTTCTAAAGACACTACATACACCATATGCAAACTAAAACGATGAGTATCCACGAGACAATACACATGTTCCTCAAGCGGCAAACTTTCTCCTTCTCCAAATGGAGCTCAGCTACAGCTGCTTGGTGAGCAACGTCTAGCTCGATTGCATCGGGCGTTGACGGCCTCCAATGTCTCCGCCAGAGGCCTGCTTAGCATTCTTGTAATGCCGCCTCATTACGGTCAATGTGTCTCCTCAAGTAGAGGATCACCTCCTTTGCTCTTGGTGGCATTGGTGGATCGTACCACCCATTGAATGGACATGTGGATCCCTAAAAATTAATAAGCTAAAATCAAGACTTTGACGCTGAAACTCGTAACTTGAACATAAACATGTAATCAAAAACAGCCATTAGATTAAAACATTGATTAAACTAAACGTAGCATTTTAACTTAATGCAACCCAACCATGAACGAACCTCCACCGGACAATCATAATAACGCCTTCCGGCGTTCACATTTTTCCAACAGGTCCTTAGAACCGGCCGCCTGCCACATCCGCATCGCGCTATTGTTAAGATTTGATCGGAACTATTTAGGATAAGATTTGATGAGAGAGAGGAGAGTTTAGGGATGAGTTGTGAGTAAGTTTCGCTTTTATTAACATTAAATTACTGTAGACGATACAAATGCTGAGATACATGGTATTACATAATGACGATATTACCCTTGTGCTAAAAACAAAATGTAACAGCNTAGAAAATAGTTTCTTAATTGTTACTGTTCATTTTCTATTTTTCTTAATTAATTTAGTTTAATTAGCTTTTAATTGGTAATTAAGTAAACTAAATCTAAAATAGTTTATTTATAAAGTTTAGGAGTTTTTTATAATTTTTTAAGACTTCTGTAATTGTTAAATAGTTTTAGAAAAAGTTTGGTAATTTTCTAAATTAGTTTAGTATTGATTTTAATTTAAATTAGTTTAATTAGTAATTAGTAATTAATTAATATTAAATAATTAAAAAGTCTAAAAAAATATTTTTCTTTTTCTTAAAATTTTCTTTTGTCATTAGGATTGTAAAAATATGTTTTTCATCATCTAGGTATTTATAGATTTTAATTTTCACTTTTATTTTCGTACGTAGACGTTTAATTAAACGTAACGTACATTTTTAGATCTGTAAACGTTTCCAGGTTTCTAGTAATCGTTTGTAGTATTTGTTTATCATTTTCATTCATAATTTCGTAGTTTAATTCCAATCAATCTCTTTCACCAATCCTCGTTTCATAAACGCTTGATCTCAAAATCGTTTTAAACACAATTTCACGCTTCGTCGGGACATAACGACCCGGGAATATCCCTATACTCCTTGGATCATTGCATTGAGCCCTAAATGGCTTGACTTTTGTTGACCAAATCCTTGGTTGACTTTAGTTGACTGTTCAGAGCCAATCAAGTATCCACGAGACAATACACATGTTCCTCAAGCGGCAAACTTTCTCCTTCTCCAGATGGAGCTCAGCTACAGCTGCTTGGTGAGCAACCTCTAGCTCGATTGCATCGGGCGTTGACGGCCTCCAATGTCTCCGCCATGAGGCCTGCTTAGCATTCTTGTAATGCCGCCTCATTACGGTCAATGTGTCTCCTCAAGTAGAGGATCACCTCCTTTGCTCTTGGTGGCATTGGTGGATCGTACCACCCATTGAATGGACATGTGGATCCCTAAAAATTAATAAGCTAAAATCAAGACTTTGACGCTTAAACTCGTAACTTGAACATAAACATGTAATCAAAAACAGCCATTAGATTAAAACATTGATTAAAGTAAACGTAGCATTTTAACTTAATGTAACCCAACCATGAACGCATGTCATCTTCCGATCGAACTAGAGCACAAAGCCTATTGGGCCTTGAAGCATGCAAACTTTGACCTAAAAACTGCGGGTGATCACCGTAAAGTTCAAATGAATGAATTAAATGAACTACGTGATCAGGCATACGAGAACTCTTTGATCTATAAAGAAAAGACAAAGAAGATTCATGACTCTAAAATCAAAAACCGCGTTTTCAACGTTGGTGATCGAGTCCTTCTTTTCTTCCGGCGTTCACATTTTTCCAACATGTCCTTAGAACTGGCCGCCTGCCACATCCGCATCGCGCCATTGTTAAGATTTGATCGGAACTATTTAGGATAAGATTTGATAAGAGAGAGGAGAGTTTAGGGATGAGTTGTGAATAAGTTTCGCTTTTATTAACACTAAATTACTGTAGACGATACAAATGCCGAGATACACGGTATTACATAATGACGATATTACCCTTGTGCTAAAAACAAAATGTAACAGCAGAAAATGGCATTGACCGACGGAAAACGGGTCAAGGGACGCAATCGGCCTGAAAACACTTGCGGAGGGACGCACGGAGACGTTTTTAAAAAGTTAAGGTGCATGGCGATGCTTTGTGGAAAGTTCAGGGACCAACGATGTATTTTACTCTTAAATAAAATGACCTTTTTAATATGGGTCATTTACAAGATCTGGTATAGCAGTATACCAATCATTTGTTTAAAGCTTATTATTACATGTTGCACAATGTTTGACGATTGGCGTTCATGTGACAACTGGTAATTTCGGGTCTTGTTATTAATATATTTTATTTATTTTATGCGTGAGTCGTGAGTATCCCTGGTTTTCTAGTAAGTATCACTGCGCGACTTGGCACAACATATAGTAAAAACGTGAAGATATGGTTGATAAACGAATAAAAATAAAGATTATACGTATTTATAATCAAATTAGTGTAAAAGTAATCATAAAATTTATGGAAATGATCCCGAGCACTCGAGAAGTATTTACGATGAGTTTTAGTTGTCCCGTTCGCGTTATGTTAAAAATATGAAAAGATTGGCAAGAATAGTCCTTGTGGGAGCAATGGGGTTTACCCTTAGTCCCCTTGCACCTCACCCACTATAAATAGAACCTAAATATTCATTTTAGGGTTTCACAAACCCCTCTCTCTCTCTCTAGCCGGCGCCACACACACCTACACCACCCTCAATCATTTCCGGCTACTATTCCGGCCATAGCACCACCACCACCGCCGCACGTGAGTGCATACCGCCACCACCATCATTCACCAAATCTTCTCCTCTTTCTTTTAAGCTACTATACGCGCCGTATAATCTTCATTAACACCTTGTTTACCGTGAGTTTAGATCGAATCCGAGCATAACTTTTCATCCCTTCTTGTTTCTTAATCGAGCCGAAGACTAAGGTGGGTAAACCCATAATTTTCTTGAGGTTTTGGCCTCAGATTTGACTCAAAGACCTTAGGGTTTGCGAGTTTAATGATAATAACGAAAAGATAATAAATAAAAATGATAATAGATGTGTTTGGTATCGAGTTTGGTTTATGTTTGTGATTGGTTTGGGTCGAATAGGTTGAGCTGAGAGCTCTAGGCTTGATAAGGCGAAAAGTGTACCGCTTTTCGGGGGTCATTTAAGCCTTAAATCGTATTTATTTGATTAATTATTGCCCTAAATCTTTCCTTTTGTCATTTTAGGTACTTTGGAGAGAAATTCTAGAAAAGGAAGCATTTTGGATGTTTTTGGAGCATAAAAGTGAAGAATTCGATAAAGTGCTAAAATCTGCTGGAATAGTACCCTTGACGGCGTCAAGCATGGATGTGACGCCGTCAAACCTTGATAANAATTATTGCCCTAAATCTTTCCTTTTGTCATTTTAGGTACTTTGGAGAGAAATTCTAGAAAAGGAAGCATTTTGGATGTTTTTGGAGCATAAAAGTGAAGAATTCGATAAAGTGCTAAAATCTGCTGGAATAGTACCCTTGACGGCGTCAAGCATGGATGTGACGCCGTCAAACCTTGATAAGCCAGAATGGATTTTGGGAGATTAAAGGGGGACGGCGTCAAGAAGGCCATCAAGAAACCCTAAGCACGGCGAGGTGACGACGTCAAGGCTACAACGTGACGCCGTCAGATCTGTTTTTCTATATATATTCTCGTAATTTTTAGTCATTAGGGTGGAACTTTTTAAGGAGAAACCCTAGACGAATTTTAGCAGCTTTTTCAAGGTTTTTCACCTTGAGATCTTCCATGTTACATTGAAGATAAGTAATCAATTAATCATTCAATATGTCTATGTGTTGTTTGATTCTATCTTGTTCTTGTATTTTGTTTAACATGCTAGGCTAGGTTTTCTTTGTGTTTGCTTAGATCTAATGAAACCTAACTATTGATTACTGATTGAATGGTATGTTATTGATTGTATTGGATGAATGTTTATCGATGTTAGGCTTAAGAAAACTGGCCGACTTCCAATTGGTAACATGCTTGAACGTCTTAAGAACTATGAACCAAGGTGTACTAAGGTTATTTGATTGTATTTAATGCATGAGCGAATTCTAGTGATCCCATGTTAGGAGCTTCTTAGCCGGCTCGACATAGGAGTGAAGTAGGAGCTCATAGAGTTAGGGGAAGTCCGTACACACCCCTACGAATGGTATTAAGGAATACAATCCGTCATCCACGCAATTAATACACACTAATCAATTGGTAAAAGATAGTTAGGGAGTAAGGAAATCTAAGTAAACACACTTCTCTCCATATAGTTTTCACAAACATTTATTTTCTTGTTATTTTATTTTATTTGCATTAGTAGTTATTTGGGTTAGTTGACTAGCAACTAATTCCGCCCACTCCTTCAAACCCGAGATTTTTACTTGCTTTCCTAAAAATATAAAAAATACAAAAAGAATCTTCCCTCACCCTTAGACCTATTAGAGTAGCTTTTCAATCCTAACGACACTATTCCCCTAGAGAACGATCAATCCCCCGGTACTTGCCACTACACTATACTACATCGGTCAGGTACACTACCTGGTGGGGATTGCAAGCTTCTCAAGATCCCTTGAGAAGTAAATCCTTTTTGCGAGGGTGCAATCTCACACATCAAGGCTCTCGGCAGTGGTGGATTTGGATTTGGAGATGTTACCGAGAGGTGTTGTGGTGTCGAGGAGTGGGAATCCGAGACCACTAGGGTCTTGGCAACATTTGGTTGTTCTTGTTGTCGAGTTGTTGTTGTTATTGTGGTTGATGTTGTTCTTGTTGTCGTTGTTGTGTTGTTGTTGTCGAAGAGGTAGGCCGAGACCTCTAGGGTCTCGCCAAGTGGGATTGTGGTGTTGTTATTGTTGTTGTTGAGGTGTTGTTTGGCCGTGGAGATAGAGCCGAGGCCACTAGGCAATCGGCAAATAGGATTGGATTTGGTTATGGATATAATGATTAGTTTCGTGCCACGTCGTGAGTCACTTAGATTTTCTAGTCTCGTGTGGCCACGACAAGCCGATATGGACATTGGATCATTATTGTTATATATGACCGGTGATAAATGTGACTCGGAAAGTAAAGTGACTCGTTAAACGTAATAAATGGTTAAAGTGGTTAATATATATACGTTAACTTTTAAATAAATATGACGACTAATAATCGTTATAATTTGTTTATAAGTTAATAATAATAATAATAATAATAATAATAATAATAATAATAATAATAATAATAATAATAATAATAATAATAATAATAATAATAATAATAATAATAATAATAATAATAATAATAATAATAATAATAATAATAATAATAATAATAATTAGAAACCGACGAATGCGTTATCTAACGTCTTCGAGTTAATAAGGAATATTAAACGACGTTGAGAAAGCGTTTGTTAATATTTCTCGATTAATAAGAAAATGTTAAATAACGACGAAACGAGTTCTAATAGTTATTGTTAATAAAAGTTAAACGAAACATATTTAATATGGAGATGGACGAGTCACTAAACGTTTCGATGGCACGTTTATCAAAGCTTACCTTGCTATAAGATTAGGAAGACGTGTTAGAGTAGGTCGAGTTACGGATTAGTTAGCGTTAATAGATCCGAATTTTATGGCTTAACAGACTTATTGGGATGACGAGTCCAATAAGGGCCCAAAAGGCATGTGGAAAACTATTAATGGATAATTCATCCTTACAACTCATTGAACAACGTGACTTAACTTTTGGGTTAATAATCGATACGAAGGAGTCGTGGAGCTTATCGGGTTGACGAATTCGATAAAGACTCGATGACTTGTTCGAGGAGCTTATTAGACTAAATATTAAGAACGTTTGACCAAATCACAATATGAGTCGACGGAGTTATCGATCTTTGTTTTGGTGTGAGTTCACTTGAGTTGGGGACGTGTCATCACTGCACACACAAAATACCAAACACACATATAAAAGAATACAACGATGATATATATTAAGAATATATTTTATT
>LBNU01029249.1:0-36167 GCA_014162995.1 Artemisia annua
TACCCAAAACAAACATGGATTGTGTGACTAAATGTTACAAAAGGCCACACAAAAATAAAATTAATGTGGCCATTGGATCATCAATAGTCACACAAAATACAAATTTCTTCACGTTAAACAACATATGGTCACACTTATTAACGCTTTTGGCCACTGTTTGCTTAATTGTATGTGACTAAATACCCAAAAAAAACATCGATTGTGTGACTAAATGTTACAAAAGGCCACAAAAACATAAAATTAATGTGGCCATTGGATAATCAATAGTCACACAAAATACAAATTTCTTCACTTTAAACAACATATGGTCACACTTATTAATGCCACTGTTTGATTAATTGTATGTGACTAAATACCCAAAACAAACATGGTTTGTGTGACTAAATATTACAAAAGGCCACACAAACATAAAATTCATGTGGCCATTGGATGATCAATAGTCACACAAAATACACATTTGTTCACTTTAAAGAGCATATGGTCACACTTATTAACACTTTTGGCCACTTTATTTTAAATTTTATGTGACTAACTCCAAAAAAGTAACACCCATTGTGTGACTAAATCATCACAAACGTCACACTTATTGTATATTCATGTGGCCAAAGGACGGGAAATAGTCACACAAAATACACATTTACTAGAAAGACTCATCTCAAATGTCACATATGTTATTTATTTATGTGGCCAAAGGACGAACAATAGTTACTCTCAAAAAATATTCGTGTGACTATAAGGTATTTACGGTCACTGATAATGACTAATCCAACAAAACTTGTGCCTAATTTGTCACACATATTCGGGGTTTTGGTCACTCTTTTTCGATGGAAAAGGCCACGAACTCAACAATGTGACCATATGCCACCTACGGTGGCGGGACCTTTGGTGACACACGATGAAAAAAACGTGTGTGACTATATGCATATCGTCACACATTTTGGGCGTGACCGATACAACTTTTTGTACCAGTGTTAGGAAAGGTACAATGAACTTCTTTACCGATGCCCGACACACGACCTCAATAAACACAAAATGATTTTCATATTCTATAGAGGTTTAGATAGCTACAACCGCTAATGGCTTGACACCCAACACCCCATTCCTAGGATGACTCCTGATAAAGCTTGGGATTCGATACAAAGGATGGCCAACCACTATTACAAAAGGCATGATGAGACTGGGTTCACACCTAAAGACAATTTTGGACATAAGGTTATGAAAACTTTTGTCAAGAGTAGTGAAGTGGGGAAAAATTTGAAAGAAGAAGAGAGGAAAGGAATAGGTTAGAGGAAGAACGAAGAAAAGAAGAGGTCAAAAGCATGATCAGTATCAAATAAAAGGCTGGAATCAAAGAATTAATCTCGAATTACATTGAAGAGACCACTAAGAGACAAGCACGTGAAGAGGTTATGATGAAGCAATTCGTCGAGAGTACTATGGCATCCCTTAAGGCTCATGATGACAGAATTATGAACCTCGAGAAAAAAGTGGATGAATGCACACAAGCTATTAAGAACGGTTTGGATAGTCGAAAAAGTAGAGTTAGTGAAGAAATTGTCAATACAGTTACTACGGTGAAATTAGGGGGACTATTTATGAACCAGGTACCTTCTCCGAGAAAGTCAAAAGAAGACTCTACAAACAGAAACTACTCTTTGATGATTTGGGAACCCTTCCGGTTAATTTTCCTCTAATTGAATCAATTAAAGATAATTCTAACAAAGTTCGATTTGTGTAGGATCTTATTAATCAAAAAGAGAGCTTGGAAGAAGTTGCATCTGTGAAGCTAAATGCGAGATGCTCAGCAGTTTTAAGAAACGAACTACCACCGAAGGAAAAAGACCCCGAAAGTTTCACTCTTCTGTGTCTAATTGGTAAACTTGAAATAAACAATGCACTAGCAGATTTAAGATCAAGTATAACTATTATGCCCTATTTCATGTTTTTGCGTTTAGGAGTTGGTAGTATACGACCTGTCAAAATGGATATTGAGATGGCTGATAAATCCATGCAATCCCCTAAGGGAATTGTAGAAAACGTACTAGTAAAAATTGATAGGTTTGTTTTTCTAGTAGATTTAGTTATTCTTGAAATTACGGAAGATGATAAAATCCCGATCATTCTAGGAAGACCTATGCCTGCCACTGCACATGCTAAAGTGGATGTTTTTGCTATAAAGATGACTATAGAAGTTAATGGGGAAGTTTTAACTTTTAAGGCTAACGATATTGTTTCTTTCCCAAAAAAGGTTTGTGTGTTGAATCAGGTTCAAGGCGATGGCGACTATGGGGATCAATTAGATGCTTTTTTGGCAAACGAAGCTCCAAGTATTTCTCAAGAGCACAACGACACTTCTTCGGGAGATGACTTTGATGTTTTTGTTGATTACGAAGAAAATAATGATGCCTTGTGAATCGGGATAGATGATTTTCAAAATGACATTGATATGGTCCCATTACCGGATGACCATACTAAGATAACTTCACAAACAGGACGACCCATGTTCTTTGGAATGGGTACTAGAATACACCACAGGAATCCTTACAATCTTTAGCTTTCCTGCAAAATTGGGTTCACGGATTTCCATCCTTTTGTGGACACTAGCTCCCCCATTAATATTATTTCCAAAGAATGTTACAATCAGGTAATGGTAAAGGAGCTGGAATACAAAGGGAATAATTTCCTCGGTATCACCACTAATATTCACGTTTTCATTGGAATATATACTTTTCTTGTGGACTTTGTGGTCCTCGATGATATCAGCGAATTCATTGAGGATGGATTAACCAGTGTGATCTCAAGGAATCCTTTTAAGGCAATATCGGGTTTAGGAGAAGATGCAACACGGAAAGGACAAGACAATTTTCAAAATGCCAAGAGTCGTAAAATTTTTTAAACATTTAACTACTAGGACAAGGCTAATGGCTATAACTATCCAAGTCAAAAGATTAAAAAGTTTTACAATGATTGCCTTATGCTTGGGGACGAATATAAAAAGGATGAGAAAATTATTGAATGGATACAACGTGGAGATTGTTATGTCCAAGAAATAACCAATATCCATTGGTAACACGTGGAGGTGAGTCTAACTTAAAGACTTGATAATAAACAAAAGTGCTCTTACGGGAGACAACCCGTGTTATCCTTTCCTTTTGTTTTGTTTTTGTTGGTTTGGTATGTTTGTTTCATGTTTTGCAGGAATTGGAGCAAGGAGGATTTAGGAGACCTCATTATGGTTGAAAAGGAGGTGCTCGGATTAGCAACTACGGCGTAACAGGCTCATGGTGTTACGCCGTAACCATCCTCTTTATATCTGATGGCTCTAGGTTTTTCATAAGCTACTGCGTAACTCAGAAATGAGGTTACGCCGTACCACTTTCCTGAAAACAAAATTAAAAAAAAAACCTTACACACCATAATGAATTTTGTGGGTGTATTCACTGTAAACAATTACGAGACTACATTCGTCCACTTAGGACACCAAGTGGTTTAAAAGGCTTGTTGCATATGCTAAATGCAACCGTGATTCCTACAAAAGTGAGTTAGGATTTGTTTGTTTTTCTTTTTCTTTTTTTTTAAGTTTATGCTTGTGGTAGTACCGTGATTTCAGGGTTTTGAAGTTTACTCATGGAGGCAAATCGAAGGCACGCATTCTCACGTGATCCTTCTTTCATTTTTGGAGCAAATTTCAGGGAAGTTCTCGCTCTAATTCTAGTTTCTCTTCACATATATTTAATTCTTAGCACAAAAGGGACTTTGTACAATTCAAGTGGGAGGACGGGAGTAGAATTATTAGTTGAACTTTATTGCCCTCATTTTCTAGTTATTTTGAAAAATTATGCCATTTTTAAAATTTTGACATGTTTTTCCTAACCTAACTAGAATAGACCTTAGCCGAGCACATTTAACCCTTGAATTTCCATGGTGAGATTTAGCCTGTCCGTTTCCACTGATTTACCCCAAATCCACCAAATATTGAGTGTGCCGGTAGTTTGTAAACTTTAGAACTTGGCCTTTACATCATTTTGAGACCATAGACGAGTAGTGTGTCCAGGTATCTCGATGCATTTGGGAGAGACAATTTAATAAGGCAATATTTTAGGATTATCACCCAAACAGCCTTATATGTATGAGTTTATAGAGTAGTCACCTCGACTTCTCGACCCCCGTGTTGAACCCTTTTATTACACTCATCTTTAGTGCATGATACCTATAGATACACCCTTTTGTGCCTATCCTTTCTTTTCATACCCTTATATATTGTTTCGATACACCTTTTCTTCTTAGCCTACCGTGTAGTCTTTGTATGTGATTGGTAAGTCATTATTTGCCCATGTTCAAGGTTTAAGTGGAGAAATTCAGGAATCACGCGTACGTCAAATACATACTTTTGAAGATCATTTGAAGACCCCCAAATCACAATATATTGTTCATCTCAAGTGGGGGGATGTAAAGTTTCTTGTATTTAGTTATGATTAAAAAAATGTGAATTTATGTATGTTAATAGTTATAATGAATGGTGCACCCTTGTATAGCACCGGGATTATGAGCGTATCAAAGAATTAGTAACGAAGAGGCCACTTCGGTCACATTTGAAGTTATGAGTTGGTGATGTTTCTACACCAACATGGAGACAAGTAATGTGCCCATCATGACGTCCACTAATGGCACATTTACTTGTTATGATTTGGTTCTTTAATTTTCAAGCTTGGACTTTGGGCGAACGGTAAATGGTGATAACTTAGTTATAGACTTAGACTATTTGCTTGTTATTTTTATTTTACACCCATTTTGTGTATTCCCATGTCTATTCCTACTGTTTAATCGTGAATCATGCTTAGGTGAGGGAATTGAGCAGGCACTGATGTCTTGCCCGGCGTTCCGGTCATGTATCGATGTTCTTTGTCGCCTTAGCTGTAGTATGTTAGTAACGACATTACACCCTTAGCCTTATTTGTGTTCACCCAATATTGCCTTCTAGGATTGTTTTGACCTTAGCTCTAGTGGTGGAGATTTGTGTAACCGCCAAGCCAATGATAGAATACTTACTATGACTGTACTTTGAGTGATCACCCCAAAAATTGACACTTTAAATATAGAGAGTATGAGTGTTAGTTCCCCTTTCGTGTGGTGTTCGGCTTTGAAAAATTCTAGCATAGGATATTTTTAAACTCATATTTCCCGAGTAATATTGGGGGATATCTTTTTGAGAATACTTATAGTAAGGTCTACTTGAGGGCAAGTAGAGTTCATGTGGGGGGATATTTGATGACGTCAAATAATCCTGATATTTAAGTGTCAATTTCCCCCTAATAAGCTCATTTATTCTACTTATTATGTGGATATATACTTTGATTTCTTTACATTTTGAATCCAGGTTACAAATGAGCATAGGAGCTAATGAGACGAGGAAATTGGAAAGAACTTGCAAAAGATGATACAATTATAGTATGCTGAAAGAAGCTACGACGTAACATTCACTCTCCATTACGCCGTAGATAGGAATTTGAAAATGAAGACCAAGGTCAACGCGGATCAAGAGCTACGACGTAGCAAAAATACTGAGCTACGCCGTAACAAACTCAAGTCTTTCAGGAATCCCTCGAATTGGTGGCTACGCCGTAACATAATTATGGAGTTACGGCGTAGCAATGACTACGAGAGTAATCAAAGATTTAAGAACAAGACTACGGTGTAACAACACTTGAGACTACGACGTAGAAGAAACCCTAATTGGAGTTACAACGTAACACCATCTCGAACTACGCCGTAACTAGTACTTTTGGATAAGATCGTAACAGGATTACACTAGCTACGGCGTAACACTCTTTTGGAGCTACGCCATAGCTAGATCGGCCCTATAAATACAACCCTAATTTCTGAATTTGTCATACATCTTTCTCACACACAACAGTCAGAGATCGTTGGGAGCTTTTTGGAGGCCATTCTACAGCAGCATACGTAGCATTTCCAAGGGAGAGATCATGCCTACACACCATAAGTTTTAGCATTTCATTATTTCATTTACATTTCAAATTCATGGCATTTGTAAACATTATTTCGAGTGTTAAATTTAATATGATCAGCTAAGCACCTCTGGTGCTACCCTAGTTATGATTCTTACGTTGTTTTGATTATGTTTTCGTACTTTTCTTAATGCTTCTATGTGTGTGCATGCTTAGTTTATCATAGATCCTTTAGTTGCGGTAGTTTAAAAGATACAGTCATACTTGGTATGCTAGGAGAATTGACCATAAGACCCTGGCGTAGTTGAGTTGCGAGGATATGGTTGGGATGACAACTAACCATGGACCTTGTGTGCAAATTGACCATAGGACCACTTTCCGGGTTGATAAACTTAAGTAGTTAAAGTATGGTCTAAGATCCGAGAGGCTGGACCATGCAAGGATAAGTCTAGCATGTAGTGACACTAAATGACTCAAACCCGTCTACCGTACGTCGGCTTACTAGCAAGGGGTATTGCCTTTGGTTCCCGGCGGGATTCGGGGGAGATAGACTTGGGAACTTGGCCATATGAACCTAGTGATATATGTCCGCCCCACCTGAAGCATGAGATTAGTTTAATAGGAAATGTAATCATAAACAATGTAAGATGAGTAATTAGGCTAGTACACTTCTCTCTTATTGCTCACAACTTAATTTAATTTCTGTCTTAGTTACTTTAAAGCTTTCATTTCATTTAATTAATCATTCCACTTTCAAACCAGTTTAAAATAGTGACATTAGACTTAAATACGATCTAAACCACATAGCTCTTGGGACGACCTCGGTTTTACCAATTACTAGTCTACACACGACTGGATTCTCTGTTCGTTAGTGCAAATAGGTAGACCTTAGGTAATCGAGACAATATAAATATTAAGACCTGGTCAGTAAAACCTGCATCAGGGTACAAACACACATTAACCCAAATACTCCTTAGACCATAACCATAAACACTTTAACCATAAATAAAACATACCATCTTACATACTTGACATTAACATAATAAAACATAACTTTGACACTCGACAATGACCTTATAACCTTTAAACGACTCACGGGGGCACAACGTTATCAACGAGCTCGGTATTATATGCTAAGCTCCTAAACACATAACCATTACCTTTCTAGTCAGATTTCCCTTTTAATCCGCATTACTTCCAAATCCTTAAACCTTAACCATGCAATATCTTCCTTTCACGCATAATCCTACAAAAACGTTATCAACTATAAAGGTAAGCTTTTGCTTAGTAAGTAAAACGGGTATAACATTATATCATATATCATTCACGTATTACACATCATAAATCATTAATCCATCAAAACATTAAGCATTAACACATACCTCTAACCACTTTGATTATCACCACTCACACTTTAACTAAGCCACTCTATATCATTATTTTCTTTGCTAGTTATGCCAAACTAGCCTTATACCCACTTTCAAATAAGCACATACATTTCAAACCATTCTATAACCTTAACTTAACAAATCACATAATACATAATATATAAAATCAATATAACATCACATTATAACCGGATTACTTACCTTAGCTCCAAACTAAGATATCATTTATAAATTCACCATCATCATCATTATCCTCATCACCAACATCGTCATCATCATCATCCTAGCTTAAATCATCATATCATAAATACTTAATAATCATAATCAAATAACCCTAGCAATGGTTTATACAACCATTAATTTATCTCTAAACATCTTAAATCATCATATAATTATGTCTTGATTATATGATAATTAACTCCATAAATCACTAGCTTAATGAGATTACTTACTTGTTGTGGAATCATTGCTAGGCACAAGCTTCTTGAACTAGGACACTTAATCACCATTAGAGATCATCAAGGATTCTATGTTTTCCTCTCTTTCTCTTGTAAAACCGACACATAAACACCCTCTACACAAATGAAGACTTGTGTAGAAATTTCTAGGATTAACTAGGATATGCTAGTTAGTTGTACTTTTGGCCAAATGACATAATTAGTCCCTGATAACGGCCTACTTATACATATTTTCGGGCATGATATGATATGTTTTATGATCATTTAGTGTGAACTTTCGGTACTTAATAGCATGAAATGATTGCAGGTTCACTCTCGGATGCTCTGAAGCAAGAAACATCAAAAGCACAAGTATTTCAGCAAATAAAGCTAATAAATAAGAAGCGTATTATGTTAGTCCTATATCCCAGCCCAGTGCGCCAGTTTTGCTCCTATGTGCGCCGCACTTGCACGCTTGGTCAAGAAAAGTCAAGAGGCAGTTTTTAATAAAAGTGCGCCGGTTTTGTATCAGATGTGCGTCGTACTTCATTTGCATTTATGAAACTTTGGCGCCAAGAAAATAACTAAGTGAGCCGCACTTACAATCGAAGTATGCCGTACTTCACCTATCAGAAGCCTATAAATAGAGCTCATTTGCGAGCATTTGAACTCTCCACTCTATAACCAATTTTCATTAAGTCAGATAAAGTAGCACAACGTGATCCTGAGCCAGAAGCAGAGGTTGAAAGAATCGAACAAGGGTCTAACATACTCTTTGGTATAGAACTTTTGGTTACTTGTGACACTAGTGTAATCCATTTGATCATTCCAACTCGTATGTCTCTTGTTTACTATTTCATCAATTCTGTTATACTGAACTCATTAGCCATGAGAGGCTGAACCTCTTGTGATTGCTTGGATATGTGAATATAATAAAGTGAAGTTATGATTATGCTGTGATCTTTATCAATTGAAGTTTATGCTGTGAACTATTGTATCTCTAGTCTTGCTACGTTTGTTTATCAAAACTGATTGAGTATAAACTGTTGGGATAGGTCGAAAGAACCAATTTGTTATAAGAAATTCTAGAAACTTGTCTGTGTTTTTAGCCTTTCATTGGAGGAATCCGCCTAGGAGAATTGGTAATAATCTAGACTTGATATATAATACTATCTAGAGAGAAATCTCTTGGTGGATAAACATGAATCTTGAATTGAATCTAACAAGTTATGAAATTGCTCTTTTGACGAAATTGGCTAAGTTATAAGTTGTGCACCATCTCTATTATCAAACTAAAGATCTAGCATAAGCATTGTCACTGAATTGTATAAGCTATCCAAGCAATCATTTGTTTTATCATTTGAATTTTCCATATCACACTAAACTGTTATTTGTTGCATCATTGTTTTGTTTACTAATCATTTTATACTTAAAACGAACGAACTAAGTCCCCGTGGATATGACCTGGTCTTGCCTAAAATCTTACACTACATACGAGGGTTATACTTTACCCGTATGTTTGGTTTATTAAAATTGGTAAAACTAGTATTATAAATTTAAAGCTTTCCTTACACATCAAAGTTTTTGGCGCCGCTGCCGGGGACTTAAATTTGTTCCTTAAGTATTTTTAAAGTGAATTTAGCAAACGAAACCTTATTTCCTTTTCAAACACAACATTCTGCACACTTCTGTGACTTCTGTTGGAGAAACCACACCGAACTTTCACTCTTGTGCACCGCACTTATTCACAGAACACACAAGACCGCCGTACTTGTCACCAAGTACGACGCACTCACTTAAATCCATGATGTTTTTCCTAAAACCTCACAATCTTTCAAATCGAATCATTAAAACCCAAAAAAATCACCTATTGATCGATAGAGACCTCTGTCTTTCAAAACAATCATCTCGGTAACTCTAAGACCACCATACTTAATCCTAAGTACGCCGACATTATCACTCTAGCACAAGTACGCCGCACACATTTCTGTGTACGCCACACTCACTATCTTAGAAAAATGAAATTTGTCTCACTTGATTTAAATTTCGCTCTGATTTTGGATGCGCACTCGTTCATCTGAAACTAATCCTATTACACCTTCATCAGAACCTGAAAGAACTTTGAATAAAAGAAAATGTAATAATAAAAGAGTTCCTATATCTCGAAAAGACGAAAGACCCGAACAACCTCGTGTTCATCACATACCCATTGACGATATCTCTAATTTCAGATTTTTCATTAACTTCATTGAATTGTACGATCCAATGGATGACACTGATAATGAAACCATGTGGGCTAACGATCGTATCATTGCACCTACTCCTGGATCAGCTATTACAATTCCTGAAACCGCAAATGAGTTTTCAATAAAAGGAAAACATTTGACTCTTGTCAAAGGCAACCAATTCGATGGTCGAACCAAAATTGATCCTCACAAACACATTCATGAATTTCTCAGAGTTTGTGATATGTTTAAATACGGAGCTACCGAAACGGAAGCGGTAAAACTCATGATGTTCCCTCTATATTTAACGGGAGAAGCTGAAACTTGGCTTGACGAACTCGACGAAGGAACTATTGAATCCTGGGACGAGCTTTGCACTGCTTTCGTTAGTAGATTTTTTCCACCAGCTCTCTTCGATCGACTTCTCGGAGAAATCCGAGGATTCTCACAACATGAACGTGAAAACCTCACCGAAGCCTGGCTTTGAATGAAAGAATTGCTAAGAAACTGTCATGGACACGGTCTGACAAAAGGCAATATAATCAAAATCTTTTACCACGATCTTGATGAACAATCTCAAGAAGCTTTAAACACTGCAGCCGGTGGTATATTTCTCTATAAAACACCAAATTAAGCATACCAACTTCTTGAAGACAAAGCCTTACCTAAGCTCAATTGGGCTAAAGATCAGAAACCTAAAACTAATATTCGTAAACTGTTGCTTTCGCCGATGAAGGTAGTAATAATTATGATACTGACAAAATTATGGCTAGAATGGATGCCATGAACCTCAAAATGGATGCTCAGTACAAAGAAATGAAAGAAAAACGTGAAACTTTTAATAATTTTGGTGAAAATCATTCAACCGCAAATTGCAATGATGATGACACACCTATGTCTCGTGAATAGGAAGCCAAATTCATGAATACATTTCGATGTACTCATTTTTATGATAACTATCATGATTGCGAGCGAGATCAAGATAAATGGCGACCTAGTGGAAGATCAGAATACAATCGAGAATCTTTCAGACCAACGAATTCTGATGAAAAACCAGACATACAAACACAATTGAGTGAATTTATCAAAGCACAAAAGTCAACAAAAATTTTTCTCAAAGAAACATTCATGGACCTCAAAGATAAATTAAAGTTCACTACCAAAAATCACCAAGCCTCAATTCAGAATTTAGAAGCTAAATTCGACAGACTTGCTGACAAGCAATCTGGTTGAGCTTCTAGATCCTTTCCTAGTGATACTCAGCCGAATCCAAAGAACAGCTCAACTGGAAGTAAACCTTATCAACCATCACAAGCTCGACACGAGCATGTGAATGTTATTACAACAAGAAATGGTACATCACTCGAACCACCACCTGATCCTAATCAAACTCAACCTACTGTTGAAGTTTTCACTGATGACGAGGAAGAGGATGAACCTATACCTCAAAAGAAAACTAAAACAACAAAAACATCTGAGACACCTGTTCTTAAACCTTATAAACCTAGAATCCCATACCCTTAACGTTTGAGAAAACAGACATGGAAGCCCAATACAGAAAATTTCTCGACGTAATTCGAGCCGTTCGAATTAATGTTTCTCTTGTTGACGTTTTAGCCGGTATGCCCAATTATGGGAAGTTGCTTAAAGAACTAGTGAGAAACAAAAGTAAGCTCGAACAAATTTGTGCAACTTTTCTTAACGAGGAATGCTCTGCGATTGTTCAAAAAAATTCCACCAAAACTCAGAGATCCCAGAAGTTTCCTAGTTCCTTGTACCTTCAGCAAAACATTCTCATGCAATGCATTAGCCGATCTTAGTGCTAGCATTAATTTGATGCCCTACTCTCTCTATGCTAAACTATCTATCGAAACGCTTAAACCTACCAAAATGAGTGTGAGGTTAGCAGATCAATCCTTTCAATATCCCATTGGGATAGCCGAAAACATGCTAGTCGAAGTTTGAAAATTTACCTTCCCGGTAGATTTTGTTATCCTAGGAATGGAAGAAGATAGTAAAGTTCCTCTAATCTTAGGAAGACCTTTTCTGCATACAGCCAATGCAATGGTGAGAGTCAAACAAAAACAACTCAACTTAGGAGTTGGAGAAGAACGAATGATTTTCTCTATTGACTCGGCTATGAAACACTCTTACTCTAATGATGATACATGCTTTAGAATTGATGTCATCGACGAAATTCTTGAAGAATATTTCGATGAACTTATAAATGAATTCAAACAATTACTTTATTTTTGTCGATGGAACGCTCCTTGAAGATGAAGTATTTGCTGAATATGATCAATTCATGGCAAGGACTATCGAGGAAAATGATGAAAGTTCTGACGATGATGAAGAAGAAGAAGCTGCATTCAAAAAAATAGCATTTGATACTGAACACAAAATTAGAAAATCTCTTGAAGAACCTCCTACCGATCTTGTTCTCAAACCATTACCCGTTCATTTGGAATATGCTTTCTTAGAAGAAGAATCCTTACAGTGATAATCTCATCTAAACCATCTGAGAAAAAGAAACTGAAGTTAATCTCGGTTCTTAAAATTACAAAAGAGCTTTTGCTTGGAAAACAAGTGACATACCTGGAAGTTGTCCATCCTTCTGTAAACACAAAATTCAGTTGTTGGATGATAAGAAACTAGTTGTTCAAAACCAAAAGAGACTCAATCCAAATATGAAAGAAGTTGTTAAAAAAGAAGTAGTCAAACTTCTTGACTCAGGCATTATCTACCCAATAGTCGATAGCCCATGGGTAAGTCCTATTCATTGTGTACCCAAGAAAGGTGGTATCTCAGTCGTAACAAATCAAAATGAAGAACTTGCCCGAACTAGAACTGTCACTGGTTGGCGCGTGTGTATCGATTACAGAAAACTGAATGAAGCAACCGCAAAAGATCATTTCCCCCTCCCATTCATGGACTAAATGTTAGAAAGACTAGCGGAAAATGAATACTTCTGTTTTCTCGATGGATTTTCCGGTTATTTCCAAATACCAATCGATCCAATGGATCAAGAAAAAACAACATTTACATGTCCTTTCGTAAATTACGCTTAAATCGACGTATGCCATTTAGCTTATGTAACGCACTTGCTACTTTTCAGAGGTGTATGATAGCAATTTTTCATGACATGATTGAAGAGTCCGTGGAAGTATTCATGGATGGTTTCTCTGTCTTTGGAAACTCTTTCGATAAATGCTTCAACAATCTAGATAAAATGCTCCAACATTGTAAAGATGCAAATCTTGTCCTCAACTGGGAAAAATGTCACTTCATGGTTGTCGATATAAATACTGCCTAAAAAAGTTATTCATATTTTTCGATATCTCTATGTTTTGATAATCACAAAATGAAAACTCATTAAACCAAAGATTATGATGTAAACAAGTATTTAGTAGTAAATATTCATTTTAACCACCTAATCACTTAAGGTATGAATAAACAAAATGTTTAATGCATTATATGATCAAAGGAACATTTTCTTAATCACTAGATTTTTTATAAAATATCATAAATATTTTATATCTTTTAGAAAATCATTTTTGGAATTAAATAAAATGTTTAATTAACTAGAAATAAATAAATTCAAATTTTCAACCAAAAATGGCAAAAATGTTCCAGAAAAACCTTCCCCACAAAAAGACAAAGCTGGACAACGTTCAGTAAGGGCGGCCCCCTTAATTTACTAGGCGGCCCCTTTAATTATTAAGGGGACCGGCCACGCTCCTGAAGTCCCCAACATTGTATATAAATACTGGTTCATTCCTGTATTTTTTCCTTGCCTTTTTGAACAAAAACTTTCTGTCCAAATCTCTCTAAATCAATTCTTTGATCATATAATCATAAGCTTTTGTTTCCAAGTGATTCAAGCTTCAACACTCAAGTGCAAAGAGAAGAATACTCTATTACTCAAGACTAGAAGTATTACAACTTAGTATCATCTTGCTACCTAAGTTGTTTGTTCATTCCAACTTGTAAATTATTCATTGATTGGTGTATAAGGTGTGTATATTGGTTAGCTAGATTTAGACATAGGAACTAGATTAGTTGGGAGTGTGAAGTTGTACAAGAAGTGAAGAAGTAGAGGTGTGATTGAAGTCGTGAGATTAGTTCTAGCTATGATTAGAACTCGACATTTATCTTTGTGTCGTTAAATTGGTGTAAGCTAAGGTGTGTAAGGTTTTCTCCGCCATAAGGGAGCTCATTGACTTAGTGAAGAAAACTCTCGAGTTTGGTGCTCGGGGAGTGGAGTAGGGCAAGGAAGGTGTCCTTGTAGCCGAACCACTATAAATCCTTTGTCTCTCGGTTTGATCTTTCGATCTCTCACTCTTTACTTAGCTTTTTTACTTACGTTTCGTATATAGTTATAATTGTTTATCTTGTGCATATATTGATTTCACATAAAGATCAAACGAAGTTCCATTCATAAAACAATTTCCTATAACCAACCTAAAAGGATATACGTGTAATAGATAATATTGTAGTTCTCATACTAAAATCTAATCAAAGGTTTTTCAAACAAACAAATTGAATAAACTCGAATCTAAATTTTAGAAACAAAGTTTCTATAAAATTAAAAAGAGGTAAAACTATTCAACCCTCCCCCATTCTAGTTTTCCACAATGGTCAAAGAAGGAATTGTGCTCAGACATAAAGTGTGAGGAGTAGGACTTGAAGTGGACAAAGCAAAAATTGATGTGATTTCCAAACTTCCACCCCTACTAATGTGAAAGGCATTAGAAGCTTTTTAGGACATGCAGGATTTTACCGACGATTTACTAATGATTTTTCAAAAATTGCTCGTCCTTTGACTAAACTTCTTGGAAAAGGCACATGTGACAACCGTGATTTTAGCAGATTAGTTTGACTAATAGTCTCGATCCATTTGACTTTGTTTGGTGTGAATTAAGTGTTTATGTGGGGTATATGTGTGAGATAAGTATTTTATATGTGTGATAAGTAAGAATGTTGGCACTAAATCCCCTTGCGTGGTGTTATTGTGGTGAGTTGAGTAATGTTGGTGTTGGGATAAGTTCATTTTGATCGCCTTTGTGGTGAAGAAATGACTTGTGTAGTTTTGGTGTTTCGTGGTTTTGCGTAACAAGTTTGCGTTCAAGTGTTTGAGCGTTAGTAAGTTACGAGGAGGTTGTTTTTATGAGTTATGTTTATAAAGAGTGTGGAAATATATTTTTGGAAACTTTGTTTTGAAAATGATAATTTTCCGAGTCGTCGTAAAAGCTAAGGTTTATCACGTAAGACGTTAGGATTCATTATGGGTACTTATATAATATCAAAAGTATAAGGTTTTGAGTGTAATAAATAAATTTAATAAAAAAAAATATAAATATATATATATGTATGTATATAAAATTCGGCCCAAGGGGTGTTTTAAAGAAAGAAGGAAACCCAATTGTAGCCTAATTACAATTCCTAATTAAAAGATTATCTAGAATATTAATAGGGTATTATAAATACAAACCAAAAGCACCCTAAAAACATTTTTGGGGAGTATGGGTCGAACCAAGAGAAGCAGGAAAAGTTAGGATTTCAATTTTGTGAAGAAAACAAGCCTAAGGTATGCCTAGTAATCCCTTAATTGTTTAATTATTGATTTGATTCATGTAATACAAGTTATGATAAATCTAGGGTTTATGAAGTTCTGTAATTTATTAATATAAAACATGTTGGGATCATTCGTTGGTAATGTTATGATGTTTGGTGAAGGGATTAGGGCTTAAAACATGTTAGTTATTCAGTTAGGGTTTGGACAGAAACATAGTGCTGTAAAGATACGGAGATATTTAATATATGGAGATGAGTTAGATCACGAATTTTGAGTCTAAATTATAGTTCAGTGAAAGAGCTTTCCAAAAAGTCCGACCACGATTGATTTTGAGGTCAGGAAGTTAGTCTTTTGATTTTTACAAGTTAAGGTGTTAAAGCTGTTAAACCGGGACATAATTTGGGTAAAAGTTTGATAGTGATTTTTGGGTGAAAAAGTGATATTAAGGTTAGCCCTTCTGGGAAAGTTGAGTTTTAGGTTATCTTAGACTCTCACGAAAAGGATTCGCGATAAAAAGTTGTAGAAGTATTTTATTTTAATCAAAAAGTTTTGGTGTGCGTTCAGATCCGAATCTGGATAGTTGTCAAGTTTGATTTTCTTATGGGTACTTGTGTGTGTTATTAGACCATGGCCATCTGGGATTTGCTTTTATGGTTATGTGAGACTATGTTAAATTTTTGATGTGAGTTGTTGAGCTTTAATTGTTATTATTTTATGTGGGTGAATGTACCCCAAAATTCTGCGTTTTCTGAAATTATAAGTGCAATGGATTTAGTGAGCATTAGTGATTGGTGGTGTTTGGTATGGAGTCTAGGAGATCCGTGGTGGGTCATATGAACCTTAGACATCCATCATATGAGTATTGCATGGNGTGAGTTGTTGAGCTTTAATTGTTATTATTTTATGTGGGTGAATGTACCCCAAAATTCTGCGTTTTCTGAAATTATAAGTGCAATGGATTTAGTGAGCATTAGTGATTGGTGGTGTTTGGTATGGAGTCTAGGAGATCCGTGGTGGGTCATATGAACCTTAGACATCCATCATATGAGTATTGCATGGATTATAGCTTTTAGCTTGAACATGTGTAACGTGAATTTATTTGTGTTGTATAGATTTGTGATTTGTATTTGTTGGAAGCTGCAAAGTTGAGGTGAGTTCATAGTCCCACTTTTACTTGTTTTTAAACTTGGGATTGGAATGATGCTTGTGTTCAATGATTTGAGTTACTGTGATTATGTGTGGTCTAAAAGCTTGGACTTATAATGTTATTGTATGTATGCTATATGTGATGATTATTATGGTGTGATGATTATATGTTGTGATTATCGTGGATTATCGGGAATTATCAGGCATGCATTATCAGTGACTCAATTGGGAGGATGCTTATCCTGTTGCTCGCGCATGCGACCTAATTGATGTCAATATCAGGCATGCATATCAGAGACTCAATTGGGAGGATGCTTATCCTGTTGCTCGCACATGCGACCTAATTGATGTCGATATTGGAGCGGGGGACACGTTCCGTCCCAATTTATGTGATAATGCTGTGCGGTCCAATTGGGGGGGAGTATCCAATTGGAGAGTAATACTCCTACTCGCTATTATGTTGTATGGTTATAATGGGATCCAATTGGGAGGATGCTTATCCTGTTGCTCGCGCATGCGACCCAATTGATGATATTATTTGGAGCGGGGGTCACGTTCCGTCCCGGATGTTGTGAATTTGGATCGGTGGGCACGTTCCGTCCCAATGGTTGCCTTTTGTTGTGTGATTGCCTGTTAGCTTATATGATAACTATATTTATTTGTCCAGCTATGTTTTATAATCATAGTGAACTGGTTGCCTTGAGTGTGAATGTGTGTCTTAAACCTATGAATCTCACCAACATTATGTTGACGTTTTAAGCATCATTTTCAGGTGAGCATTCTAAGGATAAGATAAAAGGAAGCGATTAGAAGAGACTTTAGTTGCATTTGAGAGTGTATTATCTATATGTTTGGATATGAATTGTTTGACTTTGTTGAAGATACCTTTGGAGGTTTGAATTGGTTATTTTCTTTTGGGGTATCGTTATGACACTTTGTGTCTGTACTTTGCTCTATTTTTGTGCATGTAGTTATTCTCTATATAGACACCATGTGTTGTGATGATATTCATGAAGTTACACACTCTCGTTTCCGCCTTGGCGAGGTGTGACACATCACATTCGAATTTGATGACGAATGTCACAAAGCTTCTGAAACCTTAAAAGAAAAACTCACATGCCGTCCGTTATAACAAGTCCGAATTGGAATTTACCATTCGAATTAAAGTGTGATGCAAGCGATTTCGCAGTCGGGGCTGTTTTAGGACAAAAAGATGGCAAACAGTTCCATCCAATCTACTTTGCTAGTAAAATGCTCAATGCTGCTCAACAAAATTATATAGTGACGGAAAAAGAACTCATGGCTGTAGTATTTGCATTCGACAAGTTCCGTGCATATCTCGTCCTATCTAAAACTGTGGTGTATACCGACCATTCCGCTCTTAAATATCTCTTTGAAAAGCAAGATGCTAAACCACGTCTTATTCGTTGGATATTGCTTTTACAAGAATTCGATATAGAAATCAAAGACAAAAAAAGTGCTGAGAACGTAGCAGCCAATCACTTGTCTCGTATCGAAAAACAAAATGAAGAAGTAGAAATGGAGATAGATGACAATTTTCCTGATGAAACTCTTAATGAGATAAGTTCTCAAGAAACGCCGTGGATCGCAGACCTTGCAAACTATTTAGCGGGGAACGTATTACCTAAGGGAATGACTCACCAAGAAAAAAATAAGTTCTTTTCAGACTTAAAGAAATATTTTAAGATGAGCTAGATCTTTTCAAAATATGTCCTGACGGAAGAATTAGGAGATGTGTATCTGAACCCGAAACACGTGCCATTCTTGATAAATGTCACCGTGGACCTACCGGTGGACATTATGGTGCCACCACTACTGTTAAAAAGTATTTAAAATAGGATTTTATTGGCCCATGATATTAAAAGAACCTCATACTTTGGTTCGCCTTTGTGAATCATGTCAGAAAATTGGAAATATTTCCAAGAGAGATGAAATGCCATTGAATTACATTCAAGTGTGTGAAATTTTTGACATATGGGGTATAGACTTTATGGGACCATTTCCTAAATCATCAAAATTCGAATACATATTAGTCGTTGTCGACTATGTATCAAAATGGGCAGAAGCCCTAGCTCTTCCAACAAACGATGCCAAAGTTGTTATATCATTACTTAAGAAACTCTTTTGTCATTTTGGCATGCCAAAAGGTCTCATAAGCGACAGAGGAACTCATTTCTGTAATAAAATCATGGAAAAGACTATGAAAAGATATGGAGTCAACCATCGATTCTCTACATCTTACCATCCTCAAACAAGTGGACAAGTTGAAAATACTAATAGAGCTCTTAAAAAAAATACTCGAAAAAACAGTGAAAGATAACCCTGTTGTTTGGTCGAGGAAATATGACGATGCTCTGTGGGCTTTTAGAACCGTTTACAAGACACTAACTGGAACAACTCCATATAAACTAATATACGGTAAAACATGCCACCTACCCTTTGAAATCGAACACTGTGGATATTGGGCATTTAAAAATTGTAATCTAGGTTAAATTGCAGCTGATGAAAAATGTATGTTTCAACTTCATGAATTAGACGAACTACGCCTTCGGGCTTATGAAAATTCTCGTCTTTATAAAGCTAGAACAAGGTTTGGCATGATAGAAAATTAAAAATCAGAAAAGAATTTAAGAAAGGAGATAAAGTCCTATTGTTCCAATCGAAATACAAGGTCAAACAACCAAAACTTAGAAGCCGTTGGCTTGGACCTTATATGGTTAAACACCAATATCCATCCGGATACGTTGAACTATACGGACATGAAGATAAAAGTTTTATTTTTAATGGTCACAGACTCAAGTTGTACCATGAGGAAGAAAGTTTCAAAGATCGAAGGGAAGAATTAACCCCCTTCTTCCCAAATAATTAAGCATCCTAATCCAGAGAATCGAGCTATAGACTCAAACATTAGCGCTTTGCGGGAGGCAACCCGTTTCCTTTGTACTATACTCTCTACACTCTTCAACTTAAGTGTGGAAGAGTTATGATTTAAAAAAAATCCAAAAATATTTTCTGTTTTTTGTGTGTTTGTTTTTATTTTACAGTTTTTTTTAAAGTAGAAGATTGCATTTGGGATAGCTCAGCACTATCTGCTCTCTTATATTTCCCGGGAAGTTTTTTTCGCTTAAGTGATTTATTTTTCCAATTTGTATATTAATCAAGTTTTCTACATTGAGGACAATGCTCAAATTAAGTGTGGAAGGGAGTCAAATAGTAAAAATCTTTAAGTTATTCCTCCTGTATTTGATTGTCCGATAATATCGTTTCTTTTTAGTTAACTTAAAACTTTTCAAAAAAATATAATAAAAAGTATATGTTTTACAAGTTATTAAGGCAAATCCACTTGGATTGACACTTTAGCTAAATACATTTTCATTTACCAAAAATGTGAGATAACTCTAAGCCTTTATAAGTGTATATCTTGTGGAAAACTANGGGTTGAATAGTTTTACGTCTTTTTAGTTTTATAAAAACTTTGTTTTTAAAACTTCGATTTTAGTTTTATGTGAGATCAATGCTTGCACACTTATAAACACATATATCTACAAAAGTAAATGATGACAATGTAAACAAGTAAGTAAAGAGATAGAGATGGAAAGATTGCACCGCAAGATAAAGGATTTATAGTGGTTCGGCTACGAAGCTCCTCTTACCCCTACTCCACTCCCCGAGCACCTAACTCGAGAGTTTTCTTCACTATGTCAACAAGCTCCCTTATGGCGGAGAAACCTTACACACCTTTGCTTACACCGTTTAACGACACCAAGCAAAATGTCGAGTTCTAATTGTAGCAAGAACCAATCTCACAACTCTTCATAACTTCTACACAACTAGTACACACCACAACTACTACACTACTTCTCACAACTTCACTACTTCTTCTTCGCAACACTACTTCTTTTCAACACTACTTCTTCTTCACTACTTCAATTCACTACTAACACACCTAAATCTACTTATTATAAACACTCTACACCTTTACAAATAATTTACACAACTACAAAACTATATTCACAAATCTACAATACTTCTTAACTAGATGTTGAAGGAGTATTCTTCCTTGCACTTTGAATGGTGAGGGATTGAATCACTTGAAACAAAGACTTATAATCTTATGATCAAAGGATTAGAAAGGATGTTTGGAAAGGATTGGGACTGAAATTTTTTGTGCAAAAGGTGAGGAAAAATAATAGAAATGAGCCAGTATTTATAGGCAAAAGATTCTGACCACAGGAGCGTGCCGACCCCCTTAAATGGTGGCCGGCCCCATTAAAATTAAGGGGGCCGCCCTCCTGTAATGGCCAGATTCTTTGTCTTTTTCTGGTGAAAGTTTATTTGGTGAAAAACTAACTGATTTTGGTTAAAATTTTGAATTCATATAATTAAACATTTTCCTTTAATTACCAAAATTCTTTTTCAAAAATATATAAGATGTTTATAACATTTTATAAACTTTTGTAGTGTTTGAATAAAATCCCTTTGATCATAAAATGTATTAGACATTTGCTTATTCATACCTTAAGTGATATTGTTGGATGGAATAATATTTGTAACTAAATACTTGTTTACGTAATAATTTTACGTTTAATGCTTTTACATTTTGTGATCATCAAAACGTAGGGATATCGAAACATATTAATAACGTTTTTATGTATTATTTATATCAACAATCTCCCCCTTTTGATGATTACAAAATCTAAACTCATTAAATCAAAAATTAAGATATATACAAGTATTTAGTGAGTTTATATCATTTCTCCCACTTTTTGTTAGCATCGAAAAGGTTATCCCGACGAATGTAGAACTCCCCCTTGACATATACTCCCCCTCATTTTAAGGCCATAAAAGAAATCGAGATATAGAATGCTTACAAAAATATTTAGAACACAAGCAATATATATGATGCATGGAACAAATATGTTACAAGAAAAATAATTGAAATGCATGAAACTAATAAACACAGGAAGCATTCATTAATAGAATTATTCAAATAGATTATGTTGAATACATAATCATTGGTACATAAGCATATATATATATATATATATATATATATATATATATATATATATATATATATATATATATATATATATATATATATATATATATATATATATATATATACTAGCTTTCGAAGCCACTTATAATTATCGTTATCATATTTTACTATACCTTGTGAGATTTCAAGAAATAAATTAAGTAATGGTTTAAAATTTCATGTGGAGTAGAGAATTATTGGTATTGATTATGTTTTAGCATCATATGGTTGGCAACATTTTATTAAGGTTATGCCTAAACCTTTCTTTCCATTATTCTTACACAATAGTTTCTGGTGTAATGGCATGCATTGGAATACACTTTATCATTGTTAAGTGTCTAACATTCAGTGTATGTGTTTGCTAAGAATTGCGAGATTAAAATTGTTTTGTTTGTCATAGTAAAAATAATAAATGAACAAATCACTTGAATACGTATTTAAGAACACATGTTTAGTTTAATTGTTTATGAGCAATGACTAATTATAATGACATACAAATTAAGTTGCAGTTTGTGTAACACATGAAACACTGGACTTAGATTGATTATAGCCTATGATAAAAATTGTTTCAAAAACTTAATAGTTAAACACGATCAATGCATGTTGACTTCTACCTTTATCCTTTGAACTTAACGATAAAATCTAACACCAAAAAAAACCCAAGGCCATGTTGTTTTGCGATTCATTTTTTTTTTCTGTAACCGCGAGAAAGAAACACCACATGCATGCCACCACTCCGAACCCATGTCACATGATTATCGGTGAACTGAACGAACCCCATCAACTACGATTAGTGTTGGTGCCTTAGTTTCTTTTAACGATCAACATTTGACGCACCATAGTCTCGTTTTCGATCAATATGTATCGATGTATCTCATGTGACGAGTATAATTGTGTTAGTAATTTCTTGTTACGATCAATATATATCAATTCTTCTCGTGTATCATCTTAGTTCTTTTACAATCTACATGTATCAATATTTACCGCGTATCATTATCTTAGTTTATTGTATTCACGTCTTCTTTTTAGAATGGCATTTCTTTTCACGTTTTAGCTTCTTATTTCAACATATATGCATGTATCGTTTGGTTATTGAGTATCACTGTCTTTGTTAATATTGTATCAAATTAAGCTAAAGGTCTAAAAATTATGAACGATTTTTTTTTTGTTGCATATCACTTTTTAGTTTTGTAAAGGTTGTTAGTCACTACTCAGTACTTTGTTTATCAAATTTACACACATACGTACAAATGTTGTAAATTAATAAGTTTGTGCACCATTTAAGTATGCAAAAATTAATTATAGGCTTAAACTTTGGTGTGATTGTGCATCATTGAAATAATATTTTTATATAAATAGATGACAAAAATAATGGCTGAGAATTATAACTATAACAATTATAGTATAACTTCAACATAATGTAACATTACCACAAGCATAAGCAATGGACGACGTAAACTCATTCCTCATGAACGTCTCCCCATCTGCATACCACGCCATCTCTGCTATTTGCCTTATTTCCCTCAGAATTTCATAATTCACCTTCAATATCATCATTAACTCAAATCGTTTCTTCAAATCAACCTTGTTTAACGTATTTTTTAGGCTCACAAACCGAACCCCTTTTTCCTCGATCATAAGGAAAAAGTAGCAAGAATCCTCCATATAAAAGAATGAACAAACATGAGATGGGTGTGGTAGCAGCATGAGTCATATAAATGTTAATATAAGAAATGAATACGGTATTGATCAAAAGCATTTTTTCTCAATCATAACAAAAAAGTAGCAAGAATCCTCCATATAATAGAATGAACAAACATGAGATGGCTGTGGTAGCAGCATGAGTCATATAAGTATAAGAAATGAATACAATATTGATCAAAAGCATAGGCAATACGCACATACACATATGTATCATCAGCACATTACATACCTCTAGCAGCGCAGAAGCCTCTTTATATTAAAGCTTTGAAGCCATTACTTGAAGTTGTTCGATGGAAGATACTGTCACAGTCAAAGTGGGTACTTTCAGTAAGAATGTGCACACTGATAAAAATTATAATCATACTTTGTATCAGATAGATAGCTCCTAAGGGAGTTTTGAAACATAAACGTTTGTAAGGGAAAATATACTTTAAGCATGAATTTAGCATTTATCCAATAAGCAATCTAAAGAACCCGAAATAACTGCAATTGATTCCAGTTGTAAACCATAACAGAGGACTGACCTAGCATAGTGATCGAGTAAGAATTATATAGCTGATCATAGCATTCCCCTTCCTTGTTAACAGTTTCTCCTAATGAAACCGAATTAAAGATCAATTCTACTTATTAAATTTCAACTTACCAAATGCCTTCCCTTATCCCTTAAAGTTGGGTGTTTTATTTTCCCGCATCACTCAAGATCTCTTTTCACCATTCGGGTTCTGTCAAAACACACAATTAGTACTCAAACACTGCATATGTTCGAAAAGGAACTATATATTTATGGGTTTCTATTAGGTGTTTTACATCGTTTGATTACTTTTGGCAAGGGTGCTTAATGTTTTAGCGATTCAGTATACTTCCTAAGCATGTTATCACACATTAAGTAACAACTAATGGCTGAAATATGCAGCTAAAGCTAACTGTGTGATGATATGAATGGCCGGATAGATAAATGTTTTATTGCTCAATCACTGTCTAGGCCAAACTCCAAAGTTATTTGTTTATAAGATACTCCCTATTAAATAAATACATGGCGATATACATTATATCTTTTTAAATATAGTCAATGATATATTATTTTGTCAATTTTATTGGAGCACCAGGTATGAGTATATCACATCCCGTGATTTTTCCCTACAATTATTACAACATCAATTGACCATGTTTANATGATATATTATTTTGTCAATTTTATTGGAGCACCAGGTATGAGTATGTGTTGAAACCTATATTCCAATTTACGCATATTCACGATAAAGATCAACAGACCTAAACGCTTATAGGCAGAATTACAAAAGGAAGTGGGATGTATCCAAACACCCCTTAAGACTTTCGTGTCCAAAATGTTGTTTATGCAGCCAGACTTTACCCTACAATTCTGTTGCATCTCATGAATTAGTTACCATCTAAATTAATAAATTGCTACAGGAATCAAAATCATATTTAAACCAAATTGGCACTGTCAACTTTTAGAAACAGATTACAAACCACAACCCGTTCATAAGCAAATGGGTTTAAACATACACCTCTAAAGGCCACATGGATAGATTTTATCCCTTTCATATTCTAAAGATTAAGGCTGAATCATTCAATTTGTTTATTGATATTTCAAGTTGCTACTAACATACTCAGTTTAGCGCCCTATTATATTGACTCACTTAAATGTATATATTGAAGAATAATGATTATAATGCAAAAAGTTTCATATTATTGATGCTTATCACTAAATATTTCTTATTACCTTGAGGAGCAAACGATGGTTTAAACATTGGTGGCACGGGTGCAACATAAGTTAGTAAAGGATATTTGACATACCTTCATTTTGCTCATAGGCATAATCCTCATCATGGAAAGAATCTATATTTTTCTTCACATCAGTATAATATAAAGATGCACCACCAGATGTGTCATCCTGATAATGTCTACTCGTAACAGAAGCAGGCACGATATGATTTTCATAAACATCTTCATGCTCATCTATCTGAGAAGCAATGTATTGATTACTTTCATAAGCTAAATTAGACTGACTCACATTCTCAGACTCTATAAGAGGCTCCGATATAGATTGCACACCAACAAATTGTGGTTGTTCCATAACAGGCCAATTGTCATTAGTAGAAACATTTGTTGGTAAACTTCTGAAGGATTTGAATAAGATGAATTAGATTTATCTCTAACTTCTGAAGGATGTAATGGCTGCACCTGCCACAATAGCATGATATTTTTACACTCTAATGGCTGCACCTGCCACAGTGCAACTATACTTGCAGAAGTTCAACTGTACATGTTTTACATGCTACCCGACCCACTCATTTACACATGTTCAAAAAGCCAATTTGTGAATGCTACCTATGAGTTATGCCTACCTTTTTCATTGGCAACAAACATATATATATATATATATATATATATATATATATATATATATATATATATATATATATATATATATATATATATATATATATATATATATATATATATATATATATATATATATATATATATATATATATATATATATTTTTTTTGTCAATTAATATAATTTACCTGGTCGATCAAATTTGGTCAAATTGTTTTCAACATGCTTGACTTCTGGAAATTCAACACAAATATACAACAAAACATCAAAAATCATAATATGTGTGAACAAAAGAAACCAATAAATAAATCATAATATGTGTGAACAAAAGAAACCAATAAATATCAATTGATGTAAAACTGCAAACAAAACAAAGTAACATGGCATATACGTAATGTTAGCTAACATGGCATTTATTCACCAAAAATTAAACAAACTAACACATCATTAATTCTTAATGACAAACATACCTTGTAAATCCAGTCGAGAACCTTTCTTCATTGGTTGCTTTCCTGCTATCAAATCGTCAAGACAAACACAACATAAATATACAAAAGTATACTATATATTAACAAACAACTTTATATATATTCATTCAATTAACCTGAATTCATTCTACTCTTTTTCTTTTCCTCCTGCTGTTTTTCGGATACATTACTTTGTTTTGCTTTTGAAAGCCTCTGTGAGTATCTTTGTGGCTGCATGTTGCTCTCAAAACTTAATGGATATCCATTCTGTAATTATAAAGCGGGTCAAAAAATAATGTTGTATATATAGTGTAGGATTAGGTTAAACATTAAGAAAATATATAAGATAACAATTATATATACCAAACTTATCCAATTTTACCAAACTTATCCAATTTTTTTTATGGAAAAAATTACAAAAATCTTTATTTTCACGTTTTATGGCATTTTTTTTTCCAACTTACCAAATGCCTTCCCTGATCCCTTAAAGTTGGGTGTTTTATTTTCCCGCATCACTCAAGATCTCTTTTCACCATTCGGGTTATGTCAAAACACACAATTAGTACTCAAACACTGCATATGTTCGAAAAGGAACTATATATTTAAGGGTTTCTATTAGGTGTTTTACATCGTTTGATTACTTTTTGCAAGGGTGCTTAATGTTTTAGCGATTCAGTATACTTCCTAAGCATGTTATCACACATTAAGTAACAACTAATGGCTGAAATATGCAGCTAAAGCTAACTGTGTGATGATATGAATGGCCGGATAGATAAATGTTTTATTGCTCAATCACTGTCTAGGCCAAACTCCAAAGTTATTTGTTTATAAGATACTCCCTATTAAATAAATACATGGCGATATACATTATATCTTTTTAAATATAGTCAACGATATATTATTTTGTCCATTTTATTGGAGCACCAGGTATGAGTATGTGTTGAAACCTATATTCCAATTTACACATATTCACGATAAAGATCAACAGACCTAAACGCTTATAGGCAGAATTACAAAAGGAAGTGGGATGTATCCAAACACCCCTTAAGACTTTCGTGTCCAAAATGTTGTTTACGCAGCCAGACTTTACCCTACAATTCTGTTGCATCTCATGAATTAGTTACCATCTAAATTAATAAATTGCTACAGGAATCAAAATCATATTTAAACCAAATTGGCGCTGTCAACTTTTAGAAACAGATTACAAACCACAACCCGTTCATAAGCAAATGGGTTTAAACATACACCTCTAAAGGCCACATGGATAGATTTTATCCCTTTCATATTCTAAAGATTAAGGCTGAATCATTCAATTTGTTTATTGATATTTCAAGTTGCTACTAACATACTCAGTTTAGCGCCCTATTATATTGACTCACTTAAATGTATATATTGAAGAATAATGATTATAATGCAAAAAGTTTCATATTATTGATGCTTATCACTAAATATTTCTTATTACCTTGAGGAGCAAACGATGGTTTAAACATTGGTGGCACGGGTGCAACATAAGTTAGTAAAGGATATTTGACATACCTTCATTTTGCTCATAGGCATAATCCTCATGATGGAAAGAATCTATATTTTTCTTCACATCAGTATAATATAAAGATGCACCACCAGATGTGTCATCCTGATAATGTCTACTCGTAACAGAAGCAGGCACGATATGATTTTCATAAACATCTTCATGCTCATCTATCTGAGAAGCAATGTATTGATTACTTTCATAAGCTAAATTAGACTGACTCACATTCTCACACTCTATAAGAGGCTCCGATATAGATTGCACACCAACAAATTGTGGTTGTTCCATAACAGGCCAATTGTCATTAGTAGAAACATTTGTTGGTAAACTTCTGAAGGATTTGAATAAGTTGAATTAGATTCATCTCTAACTTCTGAAGGATGTAATGGCTGCACCTGCCACAATAGCATGATGTTTTTACACTCTAATGGCTGCACCTGCCACAGTGCAACTATACTTGCAGAAGTTCAACTGTACATGTTTTACTTGCTACCCGACCCACTCATTTACCCATGTTGAAAAAGCCAATTTGTGAATGCTACCTATGAGTTATGCCTACCTTTTTCATTGGCAACAAACATATATATATATATATATATATGTATTTATATATATATATTGTCAATTAATATAATTTACCTGGTCGATCCAATTTGGTTAAATTGTTTTCAACATGCTTGACTTCTGGAAATTCAACACAAATATACAACAAAACATCAAAAATCATAATATGTGTGAACAAAAGAAACCAATAAATAAATCATAATATGTGTGAACAAAAGAAACCAATAAATATCAATTGATGTAAAACTGCAAACAAAACAAAGTAACATGGCATATACGTAATGTTAGCTAACATGGCATTTATTCACCAAAAATTAAACAAACTAACGCATCATTAATTCTTAATGACAAACATACCTTGTAAATCCAGTCGAGAACCTTTCTTCATTGGTTGCTTTCCTGCTATCAAATCGTCACGACAAACACAACATAAATATACAGAAATATACTATATATTAACAAACAACTTTATATATATTCATTCAATTAACCTGAATTCATTCTACTCTTTTTCTTTTCCTCCTGCTGTTTTTCGGATGCATTACTTTGTTTTGCTTTTGAAAGCCTCTGTGAGTATCTTTGTGGCTGCATGTTGCTCTCAAAACGTAATGGATATCGATTCTGTAATTATAAAGCGGGTCAAAAAATAATGTTGTATATATAGTGTAGGATTAGGTTAAACATTAAGAAAATATATAAGATAACAATTATATATACCAAACTTACCCAATTTTACCAAACTTATCCAATTTTTTTTATGTTAAAAATTACAAAAATCTTTATTTTCACGTTTTATGGCATTTTTTTTCCAACTTACCAAATGCCTTCCCTGATCCCTTAAAGTTGGGTGTTTTATTTTCCCGCATCACTCAAGATCTCTTTTCACCATTCGGGTTCTGTCAAAACACAAAATTAGTACTCAAACACTGCATATGTTCGAAAAGGAACTATATATTTATGGGTTTCTATTAGGTGTTTTACATCGTTTGATTACTTTTGGCAAGAGTGCTTAATGTTTTAGCGATTCAGTATACTTCCTAAGCATGTTATCACACATTAAGTAACAACTAATGGCTGAAATATGCAGCTAAAGCTAACTGTGTGATGATATAAATGGCCGGATAGATAAATGTTTTATTGCTCAATCACTGTCTAGGCCAAACTCCAAAGTTATTTGTTTATAAGATATTCCCTATTAAATAAATACATGGCGATATACATTATATCTTTTTAAATATAGTCAATGATATATTATTTTGTCCATTTTATTGAAGCACCAGGTATGAGTATGTGTTGAAACCTATATTCCAATTTACGCATATTCACGATAAAGATCAACAGACCTAAAGGCTTATAGGCAGAATTACAAAAGGAAGTGGGATGTATCCAAACACCCCTTAAGACTTTCGTGTCCAAAATGTTGTTTACGCACCCAGACTTTACCCAACAATTCTGTTGCATCAAATGAATTAGTTACCATCTAAATTAATAAATTGCTACAGGAATCAAAATCATATTTAAACCAAATTGGCGCTGTCAACTTTTAGAAACAGATTACAAACCACAACACGTTCATAAGCAAATGGGTTTAAACATACACCTCTAAAGGCCACATGGATAGATTTTATCCCTTTCATATTCTAAAGATTAAGGCTGAATCATTCAATTTGTTTATTGATATTTCAAGTTGCTACTAACATAATCAGTTTAGCGCCCTAATATATTGACTCACTTAAATGTATATATTGAAGAATAATGATTATAATGCAAAAAGTTTCATATTATTGATGCTTATCACTAAATATTTCTTATTACCTTGAGGAGCAAACGATGGTTTAAACATTGGTGGCACGTGTGCAACATAAGTTAGTAAAGGATATTTGACATACCTTCATTTTGCTCATAGGCATAATCCTCATGATGGAAAGAATCTATATTTTTCTTCACATCAGTATAATATAAAGATGCACCACCAGATGTGTCATCCTGATAATGTCTACTCGTAACAGAAGCAGGCACGGTATGATTTTCATAAACATCTTCATGCTCATCTATCTGAGAAGCAATGTATTGATTACTTTCATAAGGTAAATTGGACTGACTCACATTCTCAGACTCTATAGGAGGCTCCGATATAGATTGCACACCAACAAATTGTGGTTGTTCTATAACAGGCCAATTGTCATTAGTAGAAACATTTGTTGGTAAACTTCTGAAGGATTTGAATAAGATGAATTAGATTCATCTCTAACTTCTGAAGGATGTAATGGCTGCACCTGCCACAATAGCATGATGTTTTTAAACTCTAATGGCTGCACCTGCCACAGTGCAACTATACTTGCAGAAGTTCAACTGTACATGTTTTACATGCTACCCGACCCACTCATTTACACATGTTCAAAAAGCCAATTTGTGAATGCTACCTATGAGTTATGCCTACCTTTTTCATTGNGCAGCCAGACTTTACCCTACAATTCAGTTGCATCTCATGAATTAGTTACCATCTAAATTAATAAATTGCTACAGGAATCAAAATCATATTTAAACCAAATTGGCGCTGTCAACTTTTAGAAACAGATTACAAACCACAACCCGTTCATAAGCAAATGGGTTTAAACATACACCTCTAAAGGCCACATGGATAGATTTTATCCCTTTCATATTCTAAAGATTAAGGCTGAATCATTCAATTTGTTTATTGATATTTCAAGTTGCTATTAACATAATCAGTTTAGCGCCCTGTTATATTGACTAACTTAAATGTATATATTGAAGAATAATGATTATAATGCAAAAAGTTTCATATTAGTGATGCTTATCACTAAATATTTTTTATTACCTTGAGGAGCAAACGATGGTTTAAACATTGGTGGCACGGGTGCAACATAATTTAGTAAAGGATATTTGACATACCTTCATTTTGCTCATAGGCATAATCCTCATGATGGAAAGAATCTATATTTTTCTTCACATCAGTATAATATAAAGATGCACCACTAGATGTGTCATCCTGATAATGTCTACTCGTAACAGAAGCAGGCACGGTATGATTTTCATAAACATCTTCATGCTCATCTATCTGAGTATCTTTGTGGCTGCATGTTGCTCTCAAAACTTAATGGATATCGATTGTGTAATTATAAAGCGGGTCAAAAAATAATGTTGTATATATAGTGTAGGATTAGGTTAAACATTAAGAAAATATATAAGATAACAATTATATATACCAAACTTATCCAATTTTACCAAACTTATCCAATTTTTTCTATGGAAAAAATCACAAAAATCATTATTTTCACGTTTTATGGCAGATTTTTTTTTTTTTTTTTAATTTATTTAAAAAAAATTGTGCGTACAAAATTTTTAGGAGCGTCTATTTTTTTTAAATGCATGTGACTGAAAATATATTTATCATTTTTTTCTTGCATTTATCAAGTTTGTCTTGCAAAATATAAAACAAAAATAGAATTGGTCTAGTGGTAGAGAGGTTGCTTTATGTTTGGAGAGTGAGCAAGGTTCGAACCATAGTAACTACATTTTTAAATTTCAATTTAAAAGCATTCAATTTTATGGAAAAATCACAAAAATCTTTACTACATTTTTAAATTTCAATTTAAAAGCATTCAATTTTATGGAAAAATCACAAAAATCTTTATGTTCACGTTTTATGGCAGTGTTTTTTTTTTAAGCGTACAAAATCTTTAGGAGCGTCTATTTTTTTAAAAATGCATGTGACTGAAAATATATTTATAATGTTTTTTTGCATTATCAAGTTTGTCTTGCAAAATATAAAACAAAAATAGAATTGGTCTAGTGGTAGAGAGGTTGCTTTATGTTTGGAGAGTGAGCTAGGTTCGAACCATAGTAACTACATTTTTAAATTTCAATTTAAAAACATTCAATATTTGCTGTAAAAATAATAAACATAAAAATGCTCAAAAATTATAAAATTCGAAGTAAATAATTAAAAATGCTTAGGTGGACACAATGTGATGACTTGGATGCTAAACACAATTACATGGCGATGAAGTGGCGTTTTGTTGATTTATCTACGTGTAACGCCTCCTGTTATATATAATATAGAGATGTATGCTTTTCAAGCAAACTACACTAAATAATACTAAGTTGCCAACTCGAGGTCTTTTAGACTTGCTTGGGACACAAAAGGTTTGTGGTGATTTTATTTGGAGATGGGAAGCAAGGTGAATGGATTTAGTGGTTTGATGGTGTAGGGTATGGAGTGTTAAGTGGTGGTGAGTTTGGAACGGAAGTGTTTGTTTGAGGGTTGAAGTGTTGTGTTAGTGGTGATGTTGGAGAAGACCTAGTAAGTAGATGCTCAATCCATGTGAGATGTTTATTGAGTGCAAGGGTTTGTTTTTTGGAGAAAGATGCAACAAGGACAATTGTTAACATGATTCTCAAATTGGATCAAGTTGTTGGATGATGATGAGTGGTTAGAGGAAGGTTGTTGATCCAAATTGCGTTGAGCAAGGTGTAAAGCAAGAAGAACACTTAGCTCATGAGCTTCTTTGAGCTCTTCAACGAACTTTTTATGTTTGGAGGAAGGTAATAATGGTGGAGTTGGATTGTGATTAGGGATTGAGATTCGGTCATGGAACATAGGATTCATGTTTTGATGAGAGTGATGGTTGTTGTTTTGAGATTGAGTATGTTCCTCACAAGGATCATTTGGTAGAAATGATGAGATGAATGTGGGATTTTATTAGTAAGGGTGATTGTGAGTTTGTCTTGTTGAGGTAAAAGAATGGTTTCATTTGGGTAAGTTTGAGGCTTAGGTGTTGGTTGGTTAGAGACAACATCATTAATTGAGGTGGGTTTTTGACACGTATCAAGCTTTCTTCGCCAAACGGGTTTGACGGAGATCTTTGCAACCCTTGAAGGCTTGGATCTTGGGTGATTGGGAGATGACATGATGGGTTGAGTAATGATTTGTAATGAAGAGGGGTATTTATAGTGTGATGATTACGGGTTTATGGAAGGATAATATGTCACACCCTGAATTTACCTGTTATATGGCAGCGGAATTGAATACCTGGGTGTAACGATCATGGCATCTCATACAAAGTTATATTGAACGACCTAAAGTGTCGTTTTGAAAATACATCGTTTGATCATTAAAATATTCAGAGTTTACAAAATAGGTCCCATAATGGTGTTACAAGTTCATGAAAACTAGTTCAACTTGATCAAACGTTACATAAGTGCATAAAATGAAAGGTGAGACGCGTCGTCTCCTCGACTCCATGATGGTCCATATGCAAGTCACACGTTGTTATCTTAGTAACCTGAAAATACATTGCTAAAACGGTCAACAATAATGTTGGTGAGAAATCATAGGTTTATGAAAATGAATATTGTACGATAACCATAAGTATAAGGGAATGACGAACTGTCACAAAATGGAATGACGAACTGTCACATAATGGAATGACGAACTGTCACATAATTGATAAAATTGTACATTATCTCTTAAGCTCATGACCCCGAAGCTAGACTGTAGGTAATGCCCCTTCAGAGTGTTTTGCCCGACACTCTAACAATGATCAAATGAAATGCATCCGTTTGACTGTTGGTAACCCCAACACGGATGGAGGCGTCACCCTCAATAGATCTATCCACTCACTCTCGCTTAAATACAATTAACGGTTCATGATAGGGGACTTAAAACATGGCAATGTAGTAACTTAAGTAATGTATATGGATTTGATACTTAGGCTCGTATGAAAAATGGTGCAATGTATTCTCCCCCGTGGGATTTGAAAACAATAAAAATGTAAACGGGGCTATGAAAACTCACCTCTAGTGATGGTACAATCGGTAATGTATGAACTGAAGAAATGAGGTGCAACTCCTAGCCGCAACCTAAAATGAATGCATGTAATCTAATTTAGATTATGAAATGGGTTCATGTATGCACTTGCACTTATAATCTATACCACTCGTTTTGTATTCAAAATATGTATTGTTGTCGAAAATATAATTTATATCTTCGTATAAGGTCATAATGAATATTACATGTTCATATAGTCTAATAATGTTATACAATAGTTATATAGTGAATAATAGTGAAATATAGGTTTTAGACGTAAAATATAACACTTAGTAATTTTTGAAATACGGTTAAAAATGGCTTCGGAAAACTAGTTGTAAATCAGTGAATATTGAGAGTTAGGAAATAAAATTGGTATTTTTGGAAAGCTTAGCACCAAGCCTAAATATGTTCAGGAGTGAAGTTTTGCTCAAAGTGTCTAGATTTTATGATAAATGGTCGAAAAGTATGGTGTTTTAGGCTAAAACTGCCATTTCTGGGCAGTTTTTATGAATGTTTGGATAGCTGTAGATTACTCATTTTAAGTCCAAATGACAAACGGCTTTTTGATTTGAAAACTAGGCCAGGTGCTCTAACTTTTGTTCCTTGGAGTCAAAACTCCAGAACTGAGTCAATTGACGGGAAAATGGCTCTCAACATGGGTGTTTACAAGGTTTCTGGGTATACTTAGAAAAATTTTGAGTAATAGTGCTGGTAGAATTTTAGTGAATTAATATTCTTTGAAAAATCGTAACTTATTCGTTATAAGGCCGTTTCTCAAGTTCTTTATATCCCCGAAAAGGTAAAAAGGTATACTAACATATTTTCAATAGTTTGGCAAGTTTTGAAAAGGTCTAAGGCTCGCTTTTGGTCAAACAAATTCGTACATCAGCAACTATTTTCCGGAAAATTATATAAAGCTAGTATAATTTTGTTTTTGGCATATCTCCTTCGTTATAAGTCCGTTTTTAGCGATTCAAAAGGCCATAGTTTCGTCTAAGAATGTATTTTCTATATCTTGGGTCCAAAATTAACCAAAACTCACTGAGTTTACCCAATTTTGAAAATAAGGACAGTAGGTTTATATATGGTTCCAAAAATGATTTTTCCTAGTTAGTACTTGTCCAAATCCACTACTAACAACATCAACTCATCCCTTAATCTACCATACACCTTCTTAGGGTGTCATGGGTTCCCTAACATCATCACTTCAACCATTTCTTCAAAGGTTCTCAAGTAATCCATTTTACACATAAAAATGATGTAAACTTAGGTTTTGTGGTATAGACTTTTATATGCAAGTACAAAAACAACAAAAATACATAAACCTTGTAAGGAAATTTTGGTAAAACTTGTGAAAATAAAGTGATGAACTTACTTGGAAGGTTACTAGTTTTAGGAAGAAAATCCTACTAATCCATAGGTTTATATTTCAAAACCTTGTAATGGATGATGATAGCTACAAGTAAAAATTGTTGTTCTTGAAAAAAATAATTGTTCTTCCTTGTTGTTGATGTGGAACGAGCCAAGAAGAACCAAGGAGGAAGAGAGCAAAATTTTCTCTTGATCAAAACTAGTAACATGCAAATGTGAAAGAGTTTTTAGATATTAGTGGATTGCTAAGTGTTTCAAAGGACTCCATGTGTCCTTGGACACTCCTAGGCCGGCCACCTCATTGAGGTGGTGTCTTGGTCATGGTTTTTGCACAACATTGTTTTTACGGGGTACCGTTTAGTGCATAGTTTTGTAAAGTTTAGCGTTATCGGGTACCGGGTTAATTAAAAATAAAATATAACGGGACAATACGGGATATAATAAAGTTGTAAAAATTATAAAAATATAATTTTCATAAACATTAGGTATTTTGATAGTTATCACTTTGTTAATACAATTTATTATATATATAATTT
>LBNU01029251.1:15144-44765 GCA_014162995.1 Artemisia annua
GGGGGAAGAATACTACGGTTAGACTGTGTACATCTAAGCCAAATATCTATCTGAATAAAGAAAGCTCCACTATTTACTCGTTTATTTATTTGACCTATTTAGTTTTGCAGAATTAAACAAAAAACCAAGATAGTAAGACAAAAGAAAAAATTGTAACTTATTTGGAAAAAATAAAACACCGAAGAACAAGAATACGATAGAAGATAAAAAAAAAGTGTTCAACGCTTACTTATTTCGTGACACATAAGGACGAGATGCAATATTTCTCACATGTACTCGAAAATCAATAAACTTGTTTTAAAATTTTATAAAATCATAATCACTTTACCATTTTTACATACTTTTTTACATGATTCAATAAAATAGTCACATGTTTCGTGTGACCTTTTTGGTGTGCTCACCAATGTGTTTGCTTGGAATTATTCACATATAAGTGCTAGTGAAAAAGTCACCATTATATTTTTTACAATCTAAATTTAGTAAATGTTTAACATAATGGTACACAATCTAGCTCTTGATACGTTTGTTGTGATTAATTTTTGACACATATATTTCATTTCACATGAGACTTAAAGTTTGTTTGCTTGTTTTTTCTTAAGTTTTGTCTAAATACAATGTCAAAACTGAAAAGCGCAAATTGAAACTTTAAGATACAAGGAATTCATTTTTATCCATTTTTATTTTTAGCCAATGAGATATTTAGAACGTGGAATCTTTTTGAAGGTCATATTACAAGTTTGCGCGAGTAAAATGTGAAAAGAGAAAGAGAAAACATGGGATCGTATTACGTAAAACAGTGACAGCCTGTCTTGCGTCTATAAATATCGTTCTTTTACAGTCTTTATTCAAGTTTATATACTATTGACTATATATACATTCACATAAACTTGCATTTGGGTGGTCGTGACATTCATATCAAAAGCTGTCGCAAGTAAAAGTTTTTCGAGTTCCCTATTACTTCAACTTAATGTAATTTGTATGTTATTTATTTTCAGATTGTATACAATTTTCTTCTAGCATTTCATATTCACCACCAACAATTCTTACATCTACACAAATCAAATACATGCATTTGTGTGAAAATTAGTTATATTTGATTGTTTAAGTAAAACTTTAAGATCTTTCATAAATAATTAGTGAACTAACTATCAAACACTCAAGTTTTAGACTAAATGCATATGCGATATTTAGTTTAAGTCAGATGTTCGCAGAACAAATTTTTTTAGTTAATTTATACAAACTTTTCTAGATGTAACATGAATATGGTACGTGCTCATGATATGTAAAATCAAGTTCACACCTTAATAGATGCTCGACATGTTTTTTTTTGGAAAACAAAGTTGGCAAAAATTAATGTCTACCTCTTTTCCCTTTGAAGTTCAAATTTTCATTTTCATTTTTCCTTTTTTTTTAAACCATAAAGATCATATGATTNTTTTTTTTTTTTTTTTTTTTTTTTTTTTTTTTTTTTTTTTTTTTTTTTTTTTTTTTTTTTTTTTTTTTTTGAAAACAAAATTGGCAAGAATTAATGTCTACTTCTTTCCCCTTTGAAGCTGAAATTTGAATTTGAATTTTTCCTTTTTTTAAAAACCATAAATCATATGATTTTATGAAGAAAAAAAATACATGAATATATTCATGGTTATTTTAAATAGCAATTTAGAATGTAATTATGTACATGTACAAAAAGTGTTCCTATAAAAAAACTAAAATAATAGTTATGTTATGTAACATGTATGACATATTTTAATCGGTCTTATGCAGATTCTTCCTGGAAAGTGGGAAATTCAATAAGTGAGCGACTCAATTTATCATCAGGTTTGAGTTTATACTTTTTCAACTCGGTGATTGGATCTGTCATCAATTTTTCCAAACCAAAAACCCTTTTCATCCCAAAACACTCATCATTGGTCGGTCTCATGGGCGTGTTCCACGAAACAATCCCTTTGCAGTCCAATTCTGAGTACATAGTGTTTCGTCCTACACTCACCGCACTTGATACTCTTTATTCCGCTCCAGGGGAGCTTTGGAAGTGGAAAAATCCCAAGTCTAAAGATTTTCATGCCAAGCGCGGTTTTAGTGCACGTGACTTATATATTATCCCAATGAGCCCAAATGAGAACACTAGCTCGGAGGAGTACACTTGTGTTGTGTCCATCAAAGATGGATGCCCCATAATGACACATTCTTATGGCGGCATGGTGATATATTGCCACCCTATCCCGCATTCCATGGTGGCTGCTACCCTCCGTGGTGGCAACCACCCTCTAGCGTATACTGAGGAATCTCCCAAGGACTCAAAATTTGAGGAGTATCTTAAGCGTTGTTACATTTGCGGGAAAGATACCAAGCAAATGAGTGACACACCCACACACAAGTAAGACTTCCATGTTTTTTATGAATAAAACTAGAAAAATAATATTATCAAACATATTATTTTTTTAATGTGTATGAAAGCGTATTTTTTTTACGTGAAGCTTAATTTATGCCTTTATAAAATGTCAAAAAATAGGAATGGAGAATTTTGTGACAAGATTGGTCTCAATAATGGGGTGAAAACAAGAAACAAGAATAAGGACAACAAGAGTTAGAAGTTGCGAGCAAAATGTTTCTCCTTGAAGTTACGAGTCAGTTGGTTTATGAGAAGTTTTTGTGTTTAGAATTTACATTAGTGTTTGTTTTTGTTTTTAGTTCAAGTATCATGTCAACGGNAATAATGGGGTGAAAACAAGAAACAAGAATAAGGACAACAAGAGTTAGAAGTTGCGAGCAAAATGTTTCTCCTTGAAGTTACGAGTCAGTTGGTTTATGAGAAGTTTTTGTGTTTAGAATTTACATTAGTGTTTGTTTTTGTTTTTAGTTCAAGTATCATGTCAACGGGTTGGTTTGTGAAACTAGCTAGGTAGGCTTAGTTCATTTGACTCTCTTTTATTGTAACCTAGCTTATCCGAATTATGATTAATAACGAGATTATTGTTTCATAAAGTTGTGTTTTGCTTTTAATTATCATTGTTCACACATGCTAATCATGATTGAAATCGTGACTAACAACGAGAGTACTCATTAATGAAGTCGTGTTTCGCCCTAATTAGCATCGTTTAAACGTGGTTATGAGGATTTAGATTATGATACGATACAACTTTTTAGTGATGTCATGTTTCGCGTTTACTATCCTCGATTAACACACGCTAATGACGATGTTGTGCTTCATATAAGATACAAAATATATTGAAGTAGATTGTGTGTCTGTTATCTAAATTATGTATCATTTCCACATTTGGTTATTTTGGATGTGCCTAATTTTTGGCAATTTCATCGTAGAATTAGTATCTTTTAAGAGATGAATAAATTTTTCAAAATTAAATTTACGTACAGCAAATTAATCAGGCATTGCAAATCATATATTTGAACAAGTTATGTAAAGTAAAATGAAACAAAAAGAGAAAAAAAAATAGAAAGTTATGTAGATATACTTCATAAATAGTGTTAATTTGTAAAAAGTTTTGATTTTTTTCTAATCGTAGTTGGTTCAGAAAAATATGCGTTCTTATATCACTGTTTAAATTTTATGTGCATCCACACATTTAAAAATACTAGCAGGGTACCCGCGCAATGCGGCGGCGGGTACCCTGTGACTAAATTTTGTGGCGAGCAAATATCGTTCGTTTATACGTTTTTTCTAACAATAATTTTATGAGAATGATAATTTTTAATTAAAATAACTATATTCGGCATTTTTTCAGCTTGAGAGTTTTTTAGGCTTCAGAGTTTTCTTTGTTTTTTCTTGGGCCCAAATTCGGATAGTATTTTTGCTTAGCCCAAAACCACTTTATACCAAAAAAAAACCCAACACCAATCTACTAACCAATGTTACTAACCCTATATCTCCTAAACATTTGCAACCCTAAATCCACAAAATAAAGCCACCCCACTTCTCCTTTTGTAAAATCCAACGCCAACCACTCCACCAAACTTCACCCTCTTTTCTTTCTTTCTTAACCGAATGACAAACAAAGTTCTAGTGGCTTCAAGATCTTTTATAACAAAGGTCCAAGGTAGTTTTCCTTTGTTTTGTTTTTCCGTTTTCTAAGGTCGATGATGGGTTGTAGAGATCTTTAAAGATCCGTTCTTGAAACTAAATAACAACCCTAGATCTTCTGTTCTTGTTTTTTTTCAATGAACGAACGAAATAAATAATTAAACAAATTTGTTTGGTTATTTCTTTATAAGTTTCGGAAATTTAAAAGAAGTTGAACTTCTCATAGATAAAACTGAGATCTCTGTTTTATTTTTATTTTTTTTCGAGTCTTCGTGTGGTTAGATTGTGTCTTGAAAAGTGCTACGGGTTGTGGTTATTTGATGTTAACGTGAGACGGATTTGGGAGAAAAAAATAACGGCAATGTAAATAAAACATCCGGAAAAAAAATTGGGCCAACACACCGGGTTGTTTCGTTCTTGTTTGAAGTAGGATGTCCATTGTCACTGGATCTCGAATTTTTGTTTTGGTGATGGTTCTCAGATTTTTCTTTTGGAAGCTTAATTATATTGTACATTGTGGTTAAATTGTTGTATTTTTGGGTGAATGGGTGTTTTTAATAGTGTATTAGATGAGTAGTGTTTTTTAAGTTTTATGTGTGCTTTAAGTACTTGTAAATAATGTTTAAATACTTGTAATTTTTGGTGTAGGTGTGTTTTTAATGCAATTAATGTAGAATTGATAGAATTTTGGTCTGAATTTGCTTCCATGCATAAAGTGTTGTAAACTATGCTTAAAGTGTTGTAAGTCTAAAAATTTTGTGCATTAAAGTGTTGTACACCATGCATAAATTGTTGTAAGTCTGAAATTTTTTGGAGAGAGAGTCCTTCCTCCATTATAAGTAGTATAGATGTTTAGGGATATAGTATAAGTGTAACATTTACCCTAATTTTTTATATCAAATCCCTAATTTTACTCATACAATTCAAAGTCACTCTTCCCTACCTATTCTCTCCCACAAAAAAACGCATCTACACAAACAAAATCACAGATCCGAATATCTCACAAATGAAGAACCCCAGTCGCACTAAAACCGAGCACACATAGCATTCTGCTACCAAAACGCGCAAGCTTCATTCTTCTATATTACTACAAACAAAACGCAACAACCTTGCTTCTCGTATTGTTCCTTTTATTTTTCCTCTTTTGATTTTGAGTTATGTTTTGGAGTTGAGTTTTCTACGGTCGATAGGATTAGTTATAAGCCCAACGTCTCCTTTTTTGCTTCCCACCAATTTCCTAATGGTAACAATTAAAAGGAAAAAAAAAGTTTAATATCTTGGGGAGGATGGGTTTTTTTGTGGTTTGTTGAATCTGAAAGGAGATGAATTCCGATATGTGTTTTGAAAGCAAAAGTTTTCTCAATTAATGTTTTGTAACTGGATTGACACTTTATTTTTAAGTGCTGATTTGATTGTACATTGTGTTTAAATAATTGTAATATTGGGTGTAGAGGTGTTTTTAATGCTATTAATGTAGAATTCTAAGGAAAGTGGTCTGAATTTCGATTCATGCTAGTTTTTGTTGTACACAATGCTTTGGTTGTTGTAATTATGAAAATTGCTTGCTTTAAAGTGTTGTAAACCATGCATCATTTTTTGTACATCTGAATTTTTTTGGAGAGAGAGTCCTTCCTCCATTATAAGTAGTATAGATGGTTATACACCGCAAGCATCCATCATACTGAAAACTGGCCACATTAAAACACACTCAAAGTACAAACATAAATTGAAAAGGGCAAATTGAAACTTTAAGAGGGAATTCATTTTTATACATTTTTATTTTTAGCCAATAAGTTATTTAGAATGTGGAATCTTTTTGAAGGTCATATTGCAAGTTTGCGCGAGTAAAATGTGAAAAGAGAAAGAGAAAACATGTGATCGTATTATGTAAAAGAGTGACGGTCTGTTTTGCGTTTATAAATATCGTTCTTTTACAGTCCTTATTTAAGTTTATATAATATTGACTATATATACATTCACATAAACACTCAAACATACACTAAAGCATCAACGTTAAAATGACACAACTCCTTCACATCGAGGATAACTTCTATGAGAGTTGGGTTGATATTAAGTGTCATCATGTTACAAGTTTGCGCAAGTAAAATGTGAAAAGAGAAAGAGAAAACATGTGATCGTATTATATAAAACAGTGACAATCTATCTTGCGTCTATAAATATCATTCTTTTACTGTCTTTATTCAACTTTATATAATATTTACTATATATACATTCACATAAACTTGCATTTGGGTGGTCGTGACATCCATATCAAAAGCAATCGCAAAAGAGTAGGTAAAAGTTTTTCGAGTTCCCTATTACCTCAACTTAATGTAATTTGTATGTTATTTATTTTCAGATTGTATACAATTTTCTTCAAGCATTTCGTATTCACCATCAACAATTCTTACATCTACACAAATCAAATACATGCATTTGTGTGAAAATTAGTTATATTTGTTTGTTTAAGCAAAACTTTAAGATCTTTTATAAATAATCAGTGAACTAACTATCAAACACTCAAGTTTTAGACTAAATGCATAAGCGATATTTAGTTTAAGTGAGATGTTCGCAGAACAAATTTAATAGTTTAATTTTATACAACCTTTACTAGATATAACATGAATATGGTATATGCTCATGATACGTAAAATCAAGTTCACACCTTAATAGATGCTCGACATGTTTTGTTTTCTTTTTTTTTTCTTTTTTTTTTTTTTTTTTTTCTGAAAACAAAATTGGCAAAAATTAATATCTACTTCTTTTCCCTTTGAAGTAGGGGTGAGCCAAGGGGCGGTTTGGGGCCGTTTTTAGTTAAAACCAAACCCCGAACCGTTCACTTTGGTTTTTGAAAATTTCAAACCGTTTGGTTTCGGTTTTTTCGGTTTCGATTTATTGGGTTTTTCCAAAAAATTGGTTCGGTTCGGTTTTTTTCGTTTACCTTTTAATTTACTAATAAATAAACTAGTTAGTTATGAAACATCATAAATCTTAACCTATTTTTTCATTATCTCGTCTTAATTTCAAACAAGAAAATAATAACTAGCAACTTTTCCAACAAACATAAAAATTATCTTCACAAACAACATTATTTGAACAGATTAATAGTGGGATAACATCTAAAAATCTACAACTGTCAAATAAAGTACATAACAACCATATAGAAGTCCATAGAAATATGAAGTGGAAATTTTAGCAATTTAAACAATATTTGCAAAAATTCAAGGGGAATATGAATCTTTCATTTACAATAAAGAAGATAAGATTATATATTCTTTTTAAAGATAAAGAAAAGTGGGGCGGGGCGATTTTTTTGGTTTAGTTTTCATATGAAACCAAAAACCGCCCCAGACATTCGGTTTTTATAAAAAATCAAAACCACCCCTGTCGGATTTTTGTTTGGTTCGGTTTTATCAGTTTGGTTTTTCTGGTTTTTTTGGTTTCGATTTAAGTTTTCCGGTTTTTGTGCTCACCCCTACTTTGAAGTTGAAATTTGAATTTTCATTTCTCCTTTTTTTTAAAACATAAATCATATGATTTTATGAAGAAAAAAAATACATGCATATATTCATGGTTATTTTAAATAGCAATTTAGAATGTAATTATGTACATGTACAAAAAGTGTTCCTATAAAAAAAAATTAAAATAATAGTTATGTTATGTAACATGTATGACATATTTTAATCGGTCTTATGCAGATTCTACCTGGAAAATGGGAAATTCCATAAGTGAGCGACTCAATTCATCATCAGGTTTGAGTTTATACTTTTTCAACTCGGTGATTGGATTTGTCATCAATTTTTCCCAACCAAAAACCCTTTTCATCCCTAAACACTCATCATTGGTCGGTCTCATGGGCGTGTTCCACGAAACAATCCCTTTGCAGTCCAATTTTGAGTACATAGTGTTTCGTCCTACACTCACCGCACTTGATATTCTTTATTCCGCTCCAGGGGAGCTTTGGAAGTGGAAACATCCCAAGTCTAAAGATTTTCATGCAAAGCGCGGTTTTAGTGCACGTGACTTATATATTATCCCAATTAGCCCAAGTGAGATCACTAGCTCGGAGGAGTACACTTCTGTTGTGTACACCAAAGATGGATGCCCCATAACGACACATTATTATCGTGACATGGTGATAGATTGCCACCCTATCCAGTGTTCTATGGTGGCTTCTACCCTTGGTGGTGGCAACACCCTCTAGTGTATGCTGGGAATTTCCCGATGACTCTAAATTTGAGGTGTATCTTGAGCGTTGTTACATTTGCAGGAATAGTATCAAGCAAATGAGTGACACACCCACACAAAAGTAAGGCTTTCATGTTTCTATCAATAAAACTAAAACTATAATATCAAATATATATTGTTTAGAATATGTACGAAAGCATACTTTTTTGACATGAAACATTATTTACGCCTTTATAAAATGTCAAAAAAATAGGAATGGAGATTTTGGGGACAAGATTAGTCTCAATAATGGGGTGAAAACAACAAACGAGAATAAGGATAACAAGAGTTAGACGTTGTGAACATAAGGTTTCTCCTTGAAGTTACGAGTCAATTGGTTTATGAGAAGTTTTTGTGTTTAGATTTTACATTAGTGTTTGTTTTAGATTTTAGTTCAAGTATCATGTCAGCGGGTTGTTTTGAGAAACTCCTTGGGTAAGTTTAGTTCTTCTAGACTCTCTTTTATGGTAACCTAGCTTATTCGAATTATGATTAATAACCAGAGTTCTTTTTTATAAAGTCGTGTTTTGCTTTTAATTATCATTTTTCACACGTGCTAATCATGATTGAAATCGTGACTAAGAACGAGAGTACTCATTAATGAAGTCATGTTTCGCCCTAATAAATTAGGCATTGCAAATCATATATTTGAACAAGGTATGCAAAGTAAAATGAAACAAAAAGAGAAACATAAATCGAAAAGGGCAAATTGAAACTTTAAGAGGGAATTCATTTTCATCCATTTTTATTTTTAGCCAATAAGTTATTTAGAATGTGGAATCTTTTTGAAGGTCATATTGCAAGTTTGCGCGAGTAAAATGTGAAAAGAGAAAGAGAAAACATGTGATTGTATTATGTAAAACAGTGACGGTCTGTCTTGCGTCTATAAATATCGTTCTTTTACAGTCTTTATTCAAGTTTATATAATATTGACTATATATACATTCACATAAACACTCAAACGCACACTAAAGCATCAACGTTAAAATGACACAACTCCTTGACATCGAGGATAACTTCTATGAGTGTTAGGTTGATATTAAGTGTCGTCACATTACAAGTTTGCGAAAGTAAAATGTGAAAAGAGAAAAAGAAAACATGTGATCGTATTATGTAAAACAGTGACAATCTATCTTGCATCTATAAATATCGTTCTTTTACGGTCTTTATAAGATTGACTATATATACATTCACATAAACACTCAAACACACACTAAAGTATCAACTTTAAAATGACACAACTCCTTGACATCGAGGATAACTTCTATAATACTTACACACCTACTGCTTTAACCATCACAACAATATTATTTTTGTTTTTAACACGATTATTTCATCAAAATATATTTTGTTTTCTAATCTAGACATGTTATGTTGGAGAAGAATTTGAAATTTGTGTCTAACAACGATGTTTTCTCCCGCATTTGTCGAAGTTTCTAACCTCGTCAATCAAATGTATAATATACTTTTTGGTACTTATATGTATTAACCCGACACTTCTCTTGTACGTATTAATATATATGAATCTATTATTTGTTTAAACATTTCTTGTTAGAATTGCAATTTTAACATAAGAAATCAGCGGTACACTTAACATAAGTAGAAATCAGCGGTAAACTTTTTTTTTTTAATTTTATTATATGTTATTATTATTATTATTATTATTTTTTGGGTTAAGGTGTGACTCTAATTCTTCACTTCTTATCATTTAGTTAATAGTTTAATTTATTTTTTTATGTTTGCTATGGCAACACAAGTAAATGGCTCAAAATCGAAAATCCAACATTTGCTTGACATTACATTCATTTAGTGAGTGAAGGATAAAAAAAAAATTCCATTTAATTTATAGATAGCACAGGTTCCCGTGTGGAGGTCGCCAACCTTTTATGTGGGTAGGACACGAGCCTTCATACGGAAAGTGATCATCCTCGATTAACTATTCGTAAACACTTATGGTGTTGAATGATATGTTTCGTACCACAAAAACAACTGATGTAGAAACTTTCATAAAGGGTATCTCTATTCCAACGAGGAAAGCGAAGGTATTTACCAGAGTAAAATAAACCATTTGGGTATTTAGAGGTGGAAATGATTTGACTTATTAGTAAGACAACTTATATCGTTGTCATAAAATGTCTAATATTCAAACTTTAATAGGTATTNTGCAAAGCGCGGTTTTAGTGCACGTGACTTATATATTATCCCAATGAGCCCAAATGAGATCACTAGCTCGGAGGAGTACACTTGTGTTGTGTCCATCAAAGATGGATGCCCCATTATGACACATTCTTATGGCGGCATGGTGATAGATTGCCACCCTATCCCGCATTCCATGGTGGCTGCTACCCTCGGTGGTGGCAACCACCCTCTAGCGTATGCTCAGGAATCTCCCAATGACTCAAAATTTGAGGAGTATCTTAAGCGTTGTTACATTTGCGGGAAAGATACCAAGCAAATGAGTGACACACCCACACACAAGTAAGACTTTGATGTTTTTTATGAATAAAACTTGAAAAATAATATTATCAAACATATTATTTTTTTAATGTGTATGAAAGCGTATTTTTTTTACGTGAAGCTTAATTTACGCCTTTATAAAATGTCAAAAAATAGGAATGGAGAATTTGGTGACAAGATTGGTCTCAATAATGGGGTGAAAACAAGAAACAATAATAAGGACAACAAGAGTTAGAAGTTGCGAGCAAAATGTTTCTCCTTGAAGTTACGAGTTAGTTGGTTTATGAGAAGTTATTGTGTTTAGATTTTACATTAGTGTTTGTTTTAGTTTTTACTTCAAGTATCATGTCAACGGGTTGGTTTGTGAAACTCGCTAGGTAGGCTTAGTTCATTTGACTCTCTTTTATGGTAACCTAGCTTATCCGAATTATGATTAATAACGGGAGTATTGTTTCATAAAGTTTTGTTTTGCTTTTAATTATCATTGTTCACACGTGCCAATCATGATTGAAATCGTGACTAACAACGAGAGTACTCATTAATGACGTCGTGTTTCGCCCTAATTAGCATCGTTTAACACGTGGTTATGACGACTTAGATTATGATACGATACAACTTTTTAGTGAGGTCATGTTTCGCGTTTACTATCCTCGATTAACACATGCTAATGACGATGTTGTGCTTCATATAAGATACAAAATATATTGAAGTAGATTATGTGTATGTTATCTAAATTATGTATCATTTCCACATTTGGTTATTTTGGATGTGCCTAATTTTTGGTAATTTCATCTTAGAATTATTATCTTTTAAGAGATGAATATTTTTCTAAATTAAATTTACGTTCAGTAAATTAATCAGGCATTGCAAATCATATATTTGAACAAGTTATGTAAAGTAAAATGACACAAAAAGAGAAAAAAAATAGAAAGTTATGTAGATATACTTCATAAATAGTGTTAATTTGTAAAAAGTTTTGATTTTTTTCTAATCGTAGTTGGTTCAGAAAAATATGCGCTCTTATAACACTGTTGAAATTTTTTGTGCATCCACACATTTAAAAATATGGTTATACACCGCAAGCATCCATAATACTGAAAACTGGCCACATTAAAACACACTCAAAGTACAAACATAAATTGAAAAGGGCAAATTGAAACTTTAAGAGGGAATTCATTTTTATCCATTTTTTTATTAGCCAATAAGTTATTTAGAATGTGGAATCATTTTGAAGGTCATATTGCAAGTTTGTGCGAGTAAAATGTGAAAAGAGAAAGAGAAAACATGTGATCGTATTATGTAAAACAGTGACGGTCTGTCTTGGGTCTATAAATGTCGTTTTTTTACAGTCTTTATTCAAGTTTATATAAGATTGACTATATATACATTCACATAAATACTCAAACACACACTAAAGCATCAACGTTAAAATGACACAACTCCTTGACATCGAGGAACACTTCTATGAGAGTTGGGTTGATATTAAAGTGTCGTCACGTTACAAGTTTGCGCAAGTAAAATGTGAAAAGAGAAAGAGAAAACATGTGATCGTATTATATAAAACAGTGACAATCTATCTTGCGTCTATAAATATCGTTCTTTTACAGTCTTTATTCAAGTTTATATAAGATTGACTATATATACATTCACATTAACACTCAAACACACACTAAAGCATCAACTTCAAAATAACACAACTCCTTGACATCGAGGATAACTTCTATAATACTTACACACCTAGTGCTTTAACCATTACAACAATATTATTTTTGTTTTTAACACGATTATTTCATCAAAATATATTTTGTTTTCTAATCTAGACATGTTATGTTGATGTAGAATTTGAAATTTGTGTCTAACAACGATGTTTTCTCCCGCATTTGTCGAAGTTTCTAACCTCGTCAATCAAATGTATAANACTTATTAGTAAGACAACTTATATCGTTGTCATAAAATGTCTAATATTCAAACTTTAATAGGAATATATTTCGGGTCGGGTGGGGGGGGGGGGGAAGAATACTACGGTTAGACTGTGTACATCTAAGCCATTGATGACATCAAATAATCCTGATATTTATGTGTCAATTTCCCCCTATTATGCTCATTTATATTGCTTATTATGTGGATATATACTTTGATTCCTGTATATTTTGTATCCAGGTCACAAGTGAGCATAGGAGCTAAAGAGACGAGGAAAATGGAAAAAATGTGCCAAGACAAACAAATTCAAGTATGCTGAATGATAATGCTCATTTTGTCTATATTAGAGTCGGGTTATTTGTATATTTTATATATTATTTAGTTATGTTTATGAACATTTTTACGCTTATTTGTTATTAAGATGTGTTCAAGTCTAGGTGCAAGGAAATATCCAAGGTTGACGAAGAAATGATAAAAGATGAAGAAAATATTAAAGAAAAGAATTTCGTCAAAGATATTGATTCAAGTATGATGATTTCCGTTGCATAGGTGTTATTTGAGAGGATCTCTAATGAATGATAGAGGTGTGATTTGGTGATAAAAGATTATTAAAGGATGGAGTTTTATGTTAACTTAAAGAGGAAATTATGGAGCAAAATACGTCTCAACCTATGGTTGAAAGCTGAGGTTCAAACCCGTGGTTCAAACACAAACCTAAGGTTGAGTATTCAAGTCCGAACCTCCAGGTTCAAGTTCCAACCGGCAGGTTCACAGCAATCTGAGATGAAAAGTTGCATTAACTCAAGGTTTTAAGTGTCATTAATCTTCAAGTCCGATCATTACCTCTACATTATGATTATGGGGTGTTTGTAACAGCTTTTTGTGATGAATTCAAGCATAAATAAGACCCTAAGCACCCATTATCAACACACACTACCACAAACATTCTAAGGGAATAATTAGAGGTTACTCCCAAGTTACAAGAGAAAGGTTACTTGATCCTTATTCAAGCCTTACACCCTAAGGTCTTGAACACACTTTATCTAACCCGAAAGAGCTCAATAATTCCTGTCATTCCTAAGAAACCAAGAAGAGTTGGTGATACTTGTAAGAAGAGGCGGAGAATTCCCTTGTTCAATTGGAAGCCCGAGGAGTGCTATAACTCTTACATTTCTTTCTCATTGTAATCTTGTTTTTGGGTAACTTTCTTCTTATTTTAGTTATGATGTTGAACGATTTTATGTTGAATGATATGTTACGTTTGTTGATGAAAATTGTTATGCAATAATTTATGATACTTGTTTGGGAATCATGTGGACTTACGTATGAATGTTGAATGATTAGTCGGTTAGAAAAGTGATTGTTTTCATAAGTTTGTTTAAATACGATTCGTGTTTTAAACTTGTTAATATAACATTATTGGATTTAAAGGTCGAAAGGATTTCTAATATTGTTTTATTCCAAGAAGTTGGTGCACAAATGGATTGGTACATGATAATTGACAACTATCTAGTATTCAAGTTTTAAATGAATTCGGAAATATTTAATCACGAGATTGGGTCGAAAGGACTCGTAAGAACTAATGTTTCTAATCATCTTTTCATACATTTGATAAAACAAAGAACTAACGTAATGGGATGATGTATAGGCCGAAAGGACTCACCCATGAAACTAGTAAAAACTTGGTTTTTCTTGATATTACCCATTGACTAGAAAACCTTGTGAAAGTAGACATGTACCTTCTACATATATGTTTCACCCAAACATGTTCAACATTGTATCACGTTTGTTTACGATTCCTAAACAAGTCCTTATTTGATTGATTGCTTGAATTTAAGAACCATTGTTTGTTTATTTTTGGTACTTTAGAGGTGACAATCTTAAGTGCTATTTGCTTTACAACTTTTGCGAACCTTAATAACGTATAAGTCTCTTGGGACGATCCCTATTTGCCACAAACCATATTACATGCGGACGAGTATACTTGCTCGTATGCGTTGTCTTTATAATTGGTAAAAAGGTGTTTTATAAATTTAAAATTTGAGTTAAAATTGAGTAGTATTATAATCTAGTACTCCACACACGCATCACTGAAGGAAGCTACGGCGTAACATCATCTCTCAATTACGCCGTAGCATGGAGTTTAACTATGAAGACTAAAGTCAACGCGGACCAAGAGTTACGGCGTAACCAAATATGTGGTTTACACCGTAAACTATTCAAGACTTCAAGAATCTTCAGAATGAAAGACTACGCCGTAACATCACTCTGGAGTTACGGCGTAGCAACGTGTATGAGAAGAGTCCAAGCTCATTTCTAAACTTATGGCGTAGACCTACTTTGTGACTACGGCGTAGACATGACTACGAAGGAAATCTCAGATCCAAGAATATATCTATGGTGTAGAGCATTTGAAGACTACGACATAGAAGAAACCCTAATATTGAAGTTACGGCGTAGCAATTCATCAACTACGCCGTAAACACCAGATCTGGATAAGATTTCATTAGCTACGGCGTAGCACATTTCTCAGCTACGCCGTAGCTCTGATCGGGCCTATAAATACAACCCTAATTTTTGCATTTTGTCATACCACTTTCTCACACACAAAGTCAGAGATCGTTGGGAGCTTTTAGGAGGCCCTTCTACAGCAGCATACGGAGGCTTTCCAAGGGAGAAATCACGCTTCATTCCATAAGTTTTAGCATTTCATATTTCATTTTATATTTCGAACTCATGTTTTGTATTAACATTATTTCAATTGTTCAATTCAATATGATCGGCTAAGCACCTCTGGTGCTAGCCTAGTTATGATTCCTATATTGCCTTAATCATGTTTCCGTACTTTTCTTAAATGCTTTTACATATGTGCATGCTTAGTTTATCTTGAGAACCTCTAATTCCGGTAGTTTTGAGATGCGGTTGTACCCGTTACGCTAGCTTAAATTGAATTACGACCCCAATTTAGTTAGTAGGCTAGAAGATTTGACCATAGGACACTAGCCTGATGGATTGCGAGGAAATGGGAGGGATGACAACTGACCATACTGCCTTGTGTGTGAATTGACCATAGGATCACCTTCCGATGTTTGATGAACTTAAGGAGTTAGAGAAATTACCTATGATCGTGACAATGGGCCATTAAAGATAAGTCTAGCATGTAGTGGCACTTAATGACTCAAACCCGTCTACCGTACGTCGGCTTACTAGCATGGGGTAGTGCCTGTGGTTCCTGGCAGGATTCGGGGGAGATAGGCTAGGGAACTTGACCATATGCACCTAGTGATATATGTCCGCCCCACCTAAAGCATGAGATTAGTTTAATAGGGAACATGAACATAAGTGATATAGGATGAGTAATTAGGTTAGCACACTTCTCTCTTATTGCTCACAACTCTACTTTTACTTACTTTCTGTTTTTAATTTCATTTCAATACAATCAACCAATCATTTCTGTTAATTTAATTAGTGACATTAGACTTAGACATAGTTCGCACCACATAGCTCTTGGGACGACCTCGGAGTTACCATTACTAGCCTACACACGACCGGATTCTCTGTCCGTTAGTGCATAAGGGTAGACCATAGTTAAAACGAGAACTATAAATATTAAAACCTGGTCAGTAAAACCTGCATCAAGTTTTTAGCGCCGCTGCCAGGGAGCTATAATAGGATTTGTGTTTAAGTTTTTCTTTAAATTTTCAATTTTTATTTTTGTTTTTCTAATATTTTTTGTTTAAAGTTTCAGGAATCATGGAAGTAATCGATATTGATATGTTGACTTTGGAAGAGTACCTTGCCACGACTAGGGTGGAGCATGGAATTCAACGTCCCACCTTGGAAGAACATATTAAGTTTGAATTTTTGGGATTATGTCTTGAGGAGCTCAAACAATGCAGTTTCTCCGGAAGTAAAGATGAAGAGGCTCATGAACATCTGCATAAAGTTTGCAACATAATTGATCTTTTTCATGCTCCGGGAGTATCTAGAGATCAAGTCATGATGATGGCTTTTCCTTATACTTTGAAAGGAAAAGCAAGGTATTGGATGAAGAGATTGCCTGCCGAATCGGTGACAACATGGGGGCTATTGAAAAAGGCGTTTCTTAAAGAATATCGCACCCCTGCTACGATAATGAAGCAAGTTGGTGACATCAGAAGAATTCAGCAAAATAGTGGAGAGCAATTATTTACTGCATGGGAAAGATTTGAAGACGCTTTGCTGAAATGCCCGGAGCACAAACTAAACAAGTATGAACAAATCCAGATTTTCTATAATGGGTTAAGAATAGATACCAGAAGAATGCTGGATGCACGGGAACCTATCCCTAAAATGACTGCTTGTGAAGGGTTAAAAAGAATTGAAGAAATAGCTCGACATTCCGCTATCTGTGGAGAAGAACAAATAACCGAAAAGGGAAACCCGATTGGAGTAAAGTCTCTGATTGATAACATCAAGGAATTCGAGTTAGAAATACACTCGTTAACCAAGGAAGTAAAGATGGTCCAACACAGCTTTGATGATCCGCTTGAAGGAAGAGTTTCCAGCCTTGAAAAGGTGATTAAGAAACTTATAAGAGACTCCAATAAAAAACAATATAACAATGAAAAGATAATTTGGGAGCTAAAAAAGGAGTATGATCTAGCACTTAAAGACCAAGCAGCATCAATAGGAAGATTGGAAAATCAAGTAGGGAAACTAGCCCAGCTCGTTTGTAGCAGAGATAATGGAGAACTCCCTAGTACTACCGAAACCAATCCTAAGGACCTTGCACACGCAATCACCACTCGAAGTGGGTTAAATTATAAGGAACCAGCATATCCTAAAGAGTCAGAAACACAAGTAAACTCCACACCAGTTACTGATCAGGGAGATAAGGAATATGGGGACAATGAAACTATTCCAACTAAAGAAAGAGTTCGCACTTATGTTCCTCCCATCCCTTTTCCAGAAAGGCTTAAGAAGGAACGTGAACAGGAACAGTTTAAGCAATTTTTGGAACGAATACAACAACTCAGTATTAATATACCTCTGGTAGAGGCATTGGAACAAATGCCTAAGTATGCTAAATTTATGAAGGATCTCCTCTCTAGAAGAAGACTAGCAGATCCATCACTAATAAAATTAAACAAAAGATGTTCTGCTGCACTCCTCAACGAAATCCCTCTGAAGGAAAAAGATCCAGGGAATTTCACCTTACCATGCACCATAGGAGGTGTGAGATTTGAGAAGGCCTTAGCAGATTTAGGTGCAAGCATCAGTCTGATGCCCTGTTCACTTTATAAAAGGTTGGAGCTCGAAGAGTTGGTTCACACGAGAATGTGTATCGAGCTTGCTAACAAGACAACCAAAATCCCTAAGGGTGTTGCTGAGAACGTTCTGGTTAAAATCGGGAAGTTTGTGTTCCCAGTTGATTTCGTTATCCTTGAAATGGAAGAAGACGAAAAGGTGCCTATCCTCTTTGGAAGGCCTTTTCTTGCTACTGTACACGCTATGATAAATGTCTTCAATAAAAAAATCTCATTAGAAATCGATGGAGAAAAGATCACATTCGACCTGGAAAAGTCTATGAAGTATGTCGCTTTTGCTGATGACGATTTGAATGATCCCTACGAAATCGAAATTATCTCTCAATTTTTGGATGAAGAAATTACCCCGCATGAGCCAGCAGATTCAGTAAACTTGACAACTCTTGATGACTACAGAGATGAAGAAAACTTAGAAGAAAAGAAAGAGAAAGGCGATGAAATTTCATTCTTATACTCTTCTAACTCTACAGAAAAAGTCTCCCAATCTCCCAAACTCAAGGAGCTTCCTTCCCAATTGGAATATGCATTCCTTGACGGGAACCCTGAATGCCCCGTCATTATCTCCTCTCTACTATCTAATGATGAAAAGGAACGGTTGCTACACGAACTCAGTAAGCATAAGGGGGCTATCGCATGGAAGGTTTCCGATATAAAATGGATTAGCCCTTCGTTCTGTTCACATAAAATCTTGATGGAAGAAGATTTTAAGCCAGTAGTACAGCCACAAAGAAGACTAAATCCTAAGGTCCAAGATGTAGCTAAGGATGAAATTATAAAACTTCTGGATGCTGGCCTCATCTACGCCATCTCCGATAGCCCTTGGGTCAGCCCTATTAATGTAGTACCAAAAAAAGGAGGGATGACAGTAGTGGTCAATGATCATAACGAGTTGGTTCCCACCAGAACTGTTACAGGATGGCGAGTTTGCATTGATTACAGAAAACTTAATGATGCGACTAGGAAGGATCATTTTCCACTTCCATTCATTGACCAAATGTTGGAAAGGCTGTCGGGACATGAATTCTATTGTTTCCTCGATGGGTTCTCAGGATACTTCCAAATACCTATTGCCCCAAAAGATCAAGAGAAAACAACTTTCACTTGTCCTTATGGGACATTTGCTTATAGAAGAATGCCCTTCGGACTATGCAACGCTCCAGCCACGTTCCAGAGATGAATGAAAGCAATCTTCTCTAACATGTGCCAAGATTTCATGGAAGTCTTCATGGAGGACTTTTCAGTTTTCGGTAATTCTATTGATTCTTGCTTGGATAACTTGTCTAAAATGCTTGCTAGATGTGAAGAGACTAACCTCGTCCTTAATTGGGAAAAATGTCATTTCATGGTGAAAGAAGGAATTGTACTAGGACATAAAATCTCTCAATCTGGTATTGAAGTCGATAAGGCTAAGGTGGATGTTATTTCTAGATTACCCTATCCAACAAATCTTAAGGGGATTAGAAGTTTTTTGGGGCACGCGGGATTTTATAGGCGATTTATTAAGGATTTTTCTAAAATTGCAAAGCCCATGACACAATTACTTATGAAAGATGCAAAATTTGATTTCGACAATGATTGCAAGAAAGCCTTTGACATTTTAAAAAATAAACTTACCACATCTCTTGTCATCATTGCACCAAACTAGAATAATGATTTTGAACTCATGTGTGATGCTAGTGACTATGCTGTTGGGGCAGTTCTGGGGCAAAGAATAGACAAGAAATTCAAACCCATTTATTATGCTAGAAAAACTTTAAATTACGCTCAAGAACACTACACTACTACCGAAAAGGAACTCTTGGCCATAGTGTATGCTTTCGACAAGTTTAGATCTTATTTAGTAATGTCCAAAACTGTTGTTTATACTGACCATTCTGCTCTTAAGTACTTATTTAGCAAATAGGATGCCAAACCACGATTAATTAGATGGGTTCTTCTACTTCAAGAATTCAAGATTGAGATTAAAGACAAAAAAGGGGCTGAGAACTTGGCTGCAGACCATCTGTCTCGATTCGAAAACCCAGAACTAGATAAACTCAATGAGGAAGCCATAAAAGATTCATTTCCAGATGAACATTTAATGAAGGTCTGCGTAACTAAATCTGAATATGAGCCTTGGTACGCAGACTTCGCAAACTACCTAGCAGCTAGAGTCCTACCCAGTAATAAAACATATAGCCAAAGGAAAAAGTTCTTCTCTAATTTAAAATATTATTTTTGGGATGATCCATTCCTTTTTAAGCAATGTCCAGACGGAATTATTAGAAGATGCGTCACCGGAGAAGAGCAACAATAAATTCTGGAACATTGTCATAAAGGGCCCACGGGAGGACATTACGGAGCCGACACGACAGCCAGAAATATTTTCGAAGCAGGGTTTTATTGGCCGAGCATTTTTAAGGACGCTGCTAGATATGTGAAGAAATGTGATGCTTGCCAACACTCAGGTAATATTTCCTCACGCAATCAGATGCCCTTAAACAGCATTGTAGTGTGTGAAGTATTTGATGTTTGGGGGATAGACTTCATGGGACCTTTCACTCCTTCTGGAAAAAATGTTATATTCTGGTGGCATTCGATTATGTGTCAAAATGGGTGGAAGCAGAGGCATTTCCTACCTGCGACGCTAGGAGCGTCATTAAGTTCTTGAAGAAGCTGTTTTCCAGATCCGGAATGCCTAAATCCATTATAAGTGATAGAGGAATGCATTTTTGTAATGCAATTATGGATAAAACACTTACAATGTATGGAGTGGCACATAAGTTGTCCACAGCCTATCATCCTCAGACCAATGGGCAGATAGAAAATACAAATAGGGCAATCAAACGGATTCTAGAAAAATCCATCAGCAGTAACTTCAAAGACTGGGCAGATAAGTTAGACGATGCCTTATGGGCATTTAGGACTGCTTATAAAACACCTATCGGAAGTACGCCGTTTCGTATTGTATATGGTAAAGCTTGTCATCTCCCGGTAGAATTTGAACATAAGGCATACTGGGCACTCAAGAATGTCAATTTAGACATCGATGAGATTAAAAATCACCGGTATACCCAAATGAATGGACTTGTTGAATTAAGAGATGAAGCGTATGATCATGCTCGAGCTTATAAGGACATAACTAAAAGATGGCATGACGCCAGGATTAAGGAAAAAGAATTCAAGGTTGGGCAGGAGGTACTAGTATTTAACTCTAAACTCCGTCTCTTTCCAGGAAAATTGAAGTCTCGATGGTATGGACCTTATACAGTTAGTAAAGTTTTTCCCTATGGAACGATTAAAGTCATGAATAAAAAAGGGGAATACTTTAAAATAAATGGACACCGAGCGAAGGTTTATTACGGAGATGAGAATCGTAGTCTGTCCGACGACGTTTTCTTCAAACCTACATGATCACCAGTGGGAATGAGTCTAACTTAAAGACTCGATAATAAACAAAAGTGCTCTTACGGGAGACAACCCGTATTATCCTTTTCCTTATTTTTGTTGGTTTGTATGTTTGTTTTATAATTTTGCAGGAATTGAAGCATGCAGAAGCGAGAAAATCTGTTTACTGCAAAAACTGATGCTCTCAGATCAGCAGTTACGGCGTAACCCAGTCTTACGACTACGCCGTAACCACCCTTACGTAGCTGATAACTCCAGGTTTTGCACTAACTACGGCGTAGCTCAATTCCAAGACTACGCCGTAACATCTTTCTGAGGTGTATTCCTCAATTATTTTCAAACATACCAAACTTGTATTAGTAACTAAATGAACTTTGTGGGTATGTTCCCTGTAAGCCCTCACGAGACTAAACTCGTCCACTTGGGACACCAAGTGGTTTAAAAGGCTTGTTGAATACGCTAAACGCAACCGTGATTCCTACAAAAGTGAGTTAGGATTTTTCTTCTTTTTCATTTTTATTTTTATAGATTTATGCTTGTGGTAGTGTCATTATTTCAGGGATATGGAGTTTGCTCATGGAAGCTAGCCGAAGGCACGAAGATTTCTCGTGATCCTACTTTCATTTATGGAGCAAATTTCAGGGAAGTTCTCGCTCTAATTCTACCTTCTCTTCACAACTTCTTAATTCTTAGTACAAAAGGGACTTTGTACATTTCAAGTGGGGGAACGGGAGTAGAATTATCTTGAACTTTATTTTGTCCTCATTTTTCTAGTTTATTTTGAAAAATTTTGCCATTTTTTAAACTTTTGACATGTTTTTCTTAACCGAACTAGAATAGACCTTATCTGGGCGCATTTAACCCTTAAATTAATATGGTGAGGTTAGCCTATTCAGTTTTCACCCTGTTTACCCAAATCCACCTAAATATTGAGTGTGCCGGTAGTTTTGTAAACTTTAGAACTTGGCTTTTACATCATTTCGAGACCATATACGAGTAATGTGCTAGACACATTTGGAAGGGACAATTTTAGAAGGCAATGTTTTAGGATTATCACCCAAATAGCCTTATATGTGTGTGTTTATCGATTAGTCACATCGACTTCTCGACCCCCGTGTAAACCCTTTGTTGCACTCATTTTTAGTGCAAGATACCCCTAGTACACCCTTTTGAGCCTTTCCTTTCATTTCATACCCAAAATATATTGTTTCGATACACCATTACACCTTAGCCTACCGTGTAGTCTAGTTTATGATTGGGAAGTCATTGTTTGCCCTAGTTCGAGGTCTAAATGGAAGAATTCGAGAATCACGCCTATATCAAAGACATATCAATGAAGATCATTTGAAGACCCCCCATATTCTCATGTATTGTTCATCTCAAGTGGGGGGATGTATAGTTTGTATAGTTATGATTCAAAAAAAAAAAAAAAAAGTGAAATTCCGTATGTAGATATTTGAATTAAACAGGTGCACCCTTGTATAGCACCTTATTTTTGAGCTTATCAAGACTTAGCATCGAAGAGGCCACTTCAGTCACATTTGAAGACATGAGTTGGTGAATACTTCTACACCAACATGAAGACCAAGTTATGTGCCCATAATGATGTCCTTTAATGGCACATCTACTTGACATGATCTAGTTCTTGCATTCCAAAGTTTAGACCTTGGGCGAACGGTAAATGGTGATGACTTAGTCGTAAGCTTAGACTATTTGCTTGTTATTTTTCATTTTACACCAATTATGTGAAATCCCATGTCTATTCCTACCCTTTAGTCGTGAATCATGCTTAGGGGAGAGAATCGAGCAGGTCTTGGTGTCTTGCCCAGCGTTCCGGTCAAGTACCATTGCCTTTGTCGCTTTCGCCATAGCATGTTAGTAACGATATTACACCCTTAACCTTACATGTGTTCACCCAATGTTGCCTTCGAGGGTTGTCCCGACCTTAGCTCTAGTGGGGGAGTTTTGTGTAACTGCCAAGCCTATGATAGAATACATACTATGACTGTGTAATGAGTGATCACCCCGAAAATTGACACTTAGAATATAGAGAGAATGAGTGTTTGATCCCCTTTTCGAGAGGTGTTCGGCTTTGTGAAATTCTAGCATAGGATATTTTTAAATTCATATTTCCCAAGTAATATTGGGGGATATCTTTTTGAGAATACTTCTAATAAGGTCTACTTGAGGACAAGTAGAGTTAAAGTGGGGTGATATTTGATGACATCAAATAATCCTGATATTTAAGTGTCAATTTCCCCCTATTATGCTCATTTATATTGCTTATTATGTGGATATATACTTTGATTCCTGTATATTTTGTATTCAGGTCACAAGTGAGCATAGTAGCTAAAGAGACGAGGAAAATGGAAAGAATGTGCCAAGACAAATAAATTCAAGTATGCTGAAGGAAGCTACGGCGTAACATCATCTCTCAATTACGCCGTAGCATGGAGTTTAACTATGAAGACTAAAGTCAACGCGAACCAAGAGTTACGGCGTAACTAAATATGTGGTTTACGCCGTAAACTATTCAAGACTTCAAGAATCTTCAGAATGAAAGACTACGCCGTAACATCACTCTGGAGTTACGGCGTAGCAACGTGTACGAGAGTAGTCCAAGCTCATTTCTAAACTTACGGCATAGACCTACTTTGTGACTACGGCGTAGACATGACTACGAAGGAAATCTCAGATCCTAGAATATATCTATGGCGTAGAGCATTTGAAGACTACGACATAGAAGAAACCCTAATATTGAAGTTACGGCGTAGCTATTCATCAACTACGCCGTAAACACCAGATATGGATAAGATTTCATTAGCTACGGCGTAGCACATTTCTCAGCTACGCCGTAGCTCTGATCGGGCCTATAAATACAACACTAATTTTTGCATTTTGTCATACCACTTTCTCACAGACAAAGTCAGAGATCATTGGGAGCTTTTAGGAGGCCCTTCTACAGCAGCATACGGAGGCTTTCCAAGGGAGAAATCACGCTTCATTCCATAAGTTTTAGCATTTCATATTTCAAACTCATGTTTTGTATTAACATTATTTCGATTGTTCAATTCAATATGATCGGCTAAGCACCTCTGGTGCTAGCCTAGTTATGATTCCTATATTACCTTAATCATGTTTCCGTACTTTTCTTAAATGCTTTTACATGTGTGCATGCTTAGTTTATCTTGAGAACCTCTAATTCCGGTAGTTTTGAGATGGGGTTGTATCCGTTACGCTAGCTTAAATTGAATTAAGACCCCAATTTAGTTAGTAGGCTAGAAGATTTGACCATAGGACACTAGCCTGATGGATTGCGAGGAAATGGGAGGGATGACAACTGACCATACTGCCTTCTGTGCGAATTGAACATAGGATCACCTTCCGATGTTTGATGAACTTAAGGAGTTAGAGAAATGACGTATGATTGTGACAACGGGCCATTAAAGATAAGTCTAGCATGTAGTGGCACTTAATGACTTAAACCCGTCTACCGTACGTCGGCTTACTAGCATGGGGTAGTGCCTGTTGTTCCTGGTATGATTCGGGGGAGATAGGCTAGGGAACTTGACCATATGCACCTAGTGATATATGTCCGCCCCACCTAAAGCATGAGATTAGTTTAATAGGGAACATGAACATAAGCGATATAGGATGAGTAATTAGGTTAGCACACTTCTCTGTTATTGCTCACAACTCTACTTTTACTTGCTTTCTGTTTTTAATTTCATTTCAATACAATCAACCAATCATTTTTGTTAATTTAATTAGTGACATTAGACTTAGACATAGTTCGCACCACATAGCTCTTGGGACGACCTCGGAGATACCATTACTAGCCTACACACGACCGGATTCCCTGTCCGTTAGTGCATAAGGGTAGACCATAGGTAAAACGAGAACTATAAATATTAAAACCTGGTCAGTAAAACCTGCATGAGCCATAGATCTATCTGAATAAGGAAAGCTCCACCATTTACTCGTTTATTTATTTGACCTATTTAATTTTGCAGAATTAAACAACAAACCAAGATAGTAAGACAAAAGAAAAAATTGTAACGTATTTGGAAAAAATAAAACACCAAAGAACAAGAAATACGATAGAAGATAAAAAAAAAGTGTTCGACACTTACTTATTTCGTGACACATAAGGACGAGATGCAATATTTCTCACATGTACTGGAAAATCAATAAACTTGTTTTAAAATTTTATAAAATCATGATCACTTTACGATTTTAACGTACTTTTTTACATGATTCAACAAAATAGTCACATGTTTCGTGTGACCTTTTTGGTGTGCTCACCAATGTGTTTGCATGGAATTTTTCACATGTAAGTGCTAGTGCAAAAGTCACCATTATATTTTTTCCAATCTAAATTTAGTAAATGTTTAACATAGTGGTACACAATCTAACTTTTGATACATTTGTTGTGATTAATTTTTGACACATATATTTCATTTCACATGAGACTTAAAGTTAGTTTGCTTGTTTTTTCTTAAGTTTTGTCTAAATACAATGTCAAAACTGAAAAGCGCAAATTGAAACTTAAAGATACAAGTTTTTATCCATTTTTACTTGTAGCCAATGAGATATTTAGAACGTGGAATCTTTTTGAAGGTCATATTACAAGTTTGCGCGAGTAAAATGTGAAAAGAGAAAGAGAAAACATGTGATCGTATTACGTAAAACAGTGGCAGCCTGTCTTGCATCTATAAATATCATTCTTTTACAGTATTTATTCAAGTTTATATACTATTGACTATATATACATTCACATAAACATGCATTTGGGTGGTCGTGACATTCATATCAAAAGCAATCGCAAAAGAGCAGGTAAAAGTTTTTCGAGTTCCCTATTACTTCAACTTAATGTAATTTGTATGTTATTTATTTCAGATTGTATACAATTTTCTTCAAGCATTTCGTATTCACCATCAACAATTCTTACATCTACACAAATCAAATACATGCATTTGTGTGAAAATTAGTTATATTTGATTGTTTAAGTAAAACTTTAAGATCTTTTATAAATAATCAGTGAACTAACTATCAAACACTCAAGTTTTAGACTAAATGCATATGCGATATTTAGTTCAAGTAAGATGTTCGCAGAACAAATTTTTTAGTTTAATTTTATACAACCTTTACTAGATGTAACATGAATATGGTACGTGCTCATGATATGTAAAATCAAGTTCACACCTTAATAGATGCTCGACATGTTTTTTTTTCTGAAAACAAAATTGGCAAAAATTAATGTCTACTTCTTTTCCCTTTGAAGTTGAAATTTGAATTTTCGTTTTTCCTTTTTTTTAAAACCATAAATCAAATGATTTTATGAAGAAAAAAAATACATGCATATATTCATGGTTATTTTAAATAGCAATTTAGAATGTAAATATGTACATGTACAAAAAGTGTTCCTATAAAAAAAACTAAAGTAATAGTTATGTTATGTAACATGTATGACATATTTTAATCGGATTCTTCCTGGAAAATGGGAAATTCAATACTTGAGCGACTCAATTCCTTATCAGGATTGAGTTTATACTTTTTCAACTCGGTGATTGGATCTGTCATCAATTTTTCCAAACCAAAAACCCTTTTCATCCCAAAACACTCATCATTGGTCGGTCTCATGGGCGTGTTCCATGAAACAATCCCTTTGCAGTCCAATTCTGAGTACATAGTGTTTCGTCCTACACTCACCGCACTTGATATTCTTTATTTCGCTCCAGGGGAGCTTTGGAAGTGGAAAAATCCCAAGTCTAAAGATTTTCATGCCAAGCGCGGTTTTAGTCCACGTGACTTATATATTATCCCAATGAGCCCAAATGAGATCAATAGCTCGGAGGAGTACACTTGTGTTGTGTCCATCAAAGATGGATGCCCCATAGTGACACATTCTTATGGCGGCATGGTGATTGATTGCCACCCTATCCCACATTGCATGGTGGCTGCTCCCCTCAGTGGTGGCAACCACCCTCTAGCGTATGCTGAGGAATCTCCCAACGACTCAAAATTTGAGGAGTATCTTAAGCGTTGTTACATTTGCGGGAAAGATACCAAGCAAATGAGTTACACACCCACACAAAGTAAGACTTTCATGTTTTTTATCAATAAAACTAGAAAAATAATATTATCAAACATATTATTTTTTTAATGTGTATGAAAGCGTATTTTTTTTACGTGAAGCTTAATTTACGCCTTTATAAATGTCAAAAAATAGGAATGGAGAATTTTGTGACAAGATTGGTCTCAATAATGGGGTGAAAACAAGAAACAAGAATAAGGACAACAAGAGTTAGAAGTTACGAGCAAAATGTTTCTCCTTGAAGTTACGAGTCAGTTGGTTAATGAGAAGTTTTTGTGTTTAGATTTTACATTAGTGTTTGTTTTAGTTTTTAGTTCAAGTATCATGTCAACGGGTTGGTTTGTGAAGCTAGCTAGGTAGGCTTAGTTCATTTGACTCTCTTTTTTTGTAACCTAGCTTATCCGAATTATGATTAATAATGAGATTATTGTTTCACAAAGTTGTGTTTTGCTTTTAATTATCATTGTTCACACGTGCTAATCATGATTGAGATCATGACTAACAACGAGAGTACTCATTAATGAAGTCGTGTTTCGCCCTAATTAGCGTCGTTTAACATGTGGTTATGACGATTTAGATTATGATACGATACAACTTTTTAGTGATGTCATGTTTCGCGTTTACTATCCTCGATTAATACACGCTAATGACGATGTTTTACTTCATATAAGATACAAAATATATTGAAGTAGATTGTGTGTATGTTTTCTAAATTATGTATTATTTTCACATTTGGTTATTTTTTTTACTTAAAGGTAAATATATTAATTAAAAGGAGCCAAAAGGCAGTACAAGAACAATGAAACAAATTGAGACTCTCACTTTGCAACAACCAAGGCATAGGACATATTCCTAGCTCAACAATACAAATAATTCAAACCAGGAACAATAACATGACCAAAAATACAATAACTCTAAACAATCAGCAAGGCAATAAAGATGGCTTGAACTATTATTATCAATATACTCTGAATACATGGGCCAATGCAAAGGGACCAACCAATGCACCTCCAAACATCACCATATATTGACAACAAATAGCAAGCTAGAATGCCAGGCTGACCATTAGAGATATAGAATAAAATATTACAATGCCAATAAACAAACCATATCAATAAACCACTAAAAAAAAGCCAACTGATAAGACTTCACCAATGACCACAACAGCAGACCAATCCTCAAACTCCATCTGAAGCACTGCTGACTATCCAGAACCCAGGGATTTGCCAAAATAGCAATCTTAGAGAATTTGCCTCCTTAAAAACCTATCTATGTAAAACCCAAAGGGCAAAACCATAAATAGGACAAAAAGAGTGCAACATTCACTAAAATATCCCATCATAAACTCCCAGCAACCAACAACCAATGAGATTACACAAGAATAGCAGGACTGATCAATTCATCTTCCATAACAATAGCAGCAGAACCAGACACCAGCAGATCACTTGAAACTATACACAACCAAAAACCTTTGAAATTTGTCATCACAATCAAAAACAGCATTACATCTCCAAAACCGAGTATTCTCCATAAAACTACTACCCCAACTTAAGCTAATAATAGACATCACCATAACTAAAGATCCTTAACCAGTTCCTTATTTAAACTGCTATAATAAGCAGTTTTATCTAACGGTAAATCCCAAATTCTAGCTGCATTAATAACATCAGTAGACATTTGGTTATTTTGGATGTGCCTAATTTTTGGCAATTTCATCTTAGAATTATTATCTTTTAAGAGATGAATACATTTTTCTAAATTAAATTTAAGTTCAGTAAATTAATCAGGCATTGCAAATCATATATTTGAACACTAGGCCAAAAATGACCTTTCGTCACACATGGTCATTTTTGAACGGTCACACGATGACATTTTTACGTGACTAAATGTACCAGCCTTAAATAAACAGCCACACTTGATCCGACTTGTGTGACCATTTCGTAAAATATTTGTCACGCATTTGTTTATATATGTGACTAGAGGGTAACTGGTAAATATTTTTCGATCATTTAGTCACTTTTAATTTGCGACGTGTGACCGATACAAATTAGCTTTAAGCATTAGTCACACTACAGATATACATATGTGACAAATATATGTCACACAATTGAAGAGTGTGACCAAAATAGATATATGGTCACATGAAGTAATTGTGTATGTGGCTAAATTATATAGTCAAGTTTGT
>LBNU01029252.1:7442-27789 GCA_014162995.1 Artemisia annua
TACAAAACACCCATCGGGTGTACTCCTTACAAGCTTGTATACGGAAAGGCGTGTCATCTGCCGATTGAACTGGAGCACAAAGCCTACTGGGCCTTTAAGCATGCCAACTTCGACCTCCAGACAGCGGGTAATCACCGTAAAGTTCAGCTGAATGAATTAAATGAACTTCGTGATCAGGCATACGAGAACTCTTTGATCTACAAAGAAAAGACAAAGAAGATTCATGACTCAAAAATAAAAAACCGCGTTTTCAACGTTGGTGATCGAGTCCTTCTTTTCAATTCACGATTAAAGATCTTCTCGGGAAAACTCAAAACCCGCTGGACTGGACCATTCACCATTGCAAAAGTTTATCCATATGGTACCGTTGAGTTATCTCAACCCGACGGTCCAAATTTCAAAGTGAATGGCCATCGATTAAAGCACTACTTTGGAGAGGACATACCACCCATGGTTGTCCCGGATCTCCAAACTTTCCCCATGAACCAATGAATGCGGGGATCGAGTCAAGCTAGTGACTCGGTGATCAAAAACATTAGCATGCCATGGGTTATCACCCATGTTTCTGACTTCTTTCTATTTTCTAACACCCTAGTGTGGGGGAGTTGCCCCTGCTGATGTTTTCATGTATATAAGTTTCCCAAAAAAAATGTTCCCACACTTGCCTAAATCTAAAACTTTTTACATCTCAAAGTATCGGCATAATAGCCGGGACTTTGAATATTGAGGGCAATATTCGATTCTAGTGTGTGTGTGTGTGGGGGGGGGGGGAATTCTGGCGAATTTGATAGTAACTTACAAGTTCTTCAGTAGACTATATAATAGTCCCACTTGTAGATAACAATGTCATGGAATGATTTAACTCTCCCTTGTCCACTTTCTATCCTTCATCTCTTATTCTGAACTCATCAGTCTAGCATGATGTTCATACATATTCATGACCATAACACGTTGATGGTTTCGTCTAATAAAGTTATACGAAGATAACTAAACCTGATCACATATAAAATAATGAACCGGTCTCGTATCTAAGATCATTAATATGTTTCGTTTCGTTAATAACAAGATATATGAAGAACCGATATACCATACCACGTAAAATAATAGGACACTAATCGTGCAAAACCTAACATATTTCTTGAAAGAATTGTATGCCACGATCTGTATTGTGTTTGTGTCATGGTATGTAACTTTGGTGTCACGTATTACTACTCTTTTTGTGTCGATTCTAGTTCAATATGAAACGAACCCTTTAAAACTGTTAAGTGATTGATTAAAGAAAACTAGAAAACCCCTTGTTATACGAGTTGCATGGAGATTTTATGTGAGTGTTTTCATGTTGTGTTGGCTCGCGAAAATGTTCTGGTCTCGTTATGATACTGTGTGTCGTGTGAGTGTAATGTGTGTCGAGTGTGAGGGCTGTAAATATGTGAATTGAGGTGTCGAGCATAGGCTACAAAACAGATGTGGAAATGATGTATTAAACGAGTATAAGTGTGTGTGGTATGTTATGAGTGTATGGTGCATGGTCGAATAGGGTAAAACAATTATTTAGAAACTGTTTTTGAAAGGGGCAAGCATGCATTTTGTGGACGTGAATATTGGGTGTGCTGCATGATTTTGAGTTTGAAACTGATGTTGTGCATATATATATATGTTTAAATGATAAGAATACATAATTCAATATGTTAGTTTTGGTCTTGGATTGTAGTGTGTACGCATGGAGTATATATACATATATGAAAAGAAGTATGGTGTCATGGCTTAGTTTTGGTTCTAATAATATGAGGAAGGATACTTGCATGAATACTAAATTATAGAACCTATGTGATATAGTGATTTAAAACATGAAATACATGTTCACATGTAACCTGTTGTATGTGCGTACATATAAGTGGGTGTAAGTGAAACGGTGTCGAGTGCGAGTCATGCATGATATAATAAATTTTTGGGTCGTCGCAGTCTAAGATTAGTGTCAAGAATACACGAATAAATTATGAACGCCGGGGTCTAAAATTATCATGTTAATATAAAATTATAGTATAAACCTTAAATTCGACATTTTAAATATTTAACTTTGATAATTTACATTTTGATCCTAAACTTTATTAATTTGACATAATTAACTTTAAACTATTATAATTGTCATTTTAACCTTTAAATATTATTAATTGTCGATTATAGCCTTAGAGTATTAAATTACTATATCGGGAAGGTTACTAAATATGGAAAGGTGACTAAATATGGAAAGTTACTAAAAATGGAAGGACAACTAGAAGAGGTAACTTAATGAATTTGAACGCTTTGTAATTCGTTATCCATTCTGCTTCTAGGTTTGGTGAGGCGGGAATGACCGTTCTCTTTTCGTTTGGTCTCGGTTTGTTTTGACACGGCAAAGGTACAGATATTCCGTACTTTTTCTGCAAGAGTACAACTACTTCTCTCTCATGACTTTTCTCTCTCTCTCTTTTATATTATTTGATTGACCCTTTGATCTTGACATTTGACATTGAACCTTGACCTTGAACCTTTAATTTTGACTTGACACTTATACTTGATATTGAACCTTGACTACTTGACCCTTCAGTATTTTACCCAGGTGCTACTTGTTATGGAGTAGCCACAACCATAGCATTGATGCACCAATGTTATGTACTCTAGTGAGGCCAGAGAGATGTCCCCCACCGTCCCTGATTATTGTTATCGACTACTACTATGATTATTATTAGCCTGCAGGGGTGTATGGATGCATCCTAGATTTGTCTTGACTTGATACTTGCTTAGGCTACGGCCATTATGATTATGACATGGACTACATTATATATTTACTTGGTGAATGGGCTTGCGTGCATTGCAACCCCTCACAGCTTGGGAGTTGATCACTCCAATCTTGGACTACTTGTTTACTTGGATACTTGCTTGGCCTGGGGGTTAAATACTGAAAGCCTTGAAACTTGTTAACCCTTGATATTATACTTGACGATCCTTGAAACTTGTTAACCCTTGACATTATACCTGACGATCCATGAAACTTGTTAATCCTTGATATTACACTTGACGATCCTTGATACTTAACCTTGATGACTTTTCATACTTAACCTTGATAATCCTTTGATATACCTTGTGATACCATATGTAGAATCATTTTGTATTCTCATATCTTATTACTTGATGTGCTTGTTATCTTCATATCTGTTCACTGAGCTTTTTATGCTCAGCCGCATTTTCTTTTCCATGCGGCAGGTACTTAAGCTAGGACGCGGGGTTTAGCTTTGGGGATGAGAGAGTGTGGACCAACCCTAGAGTTTCCTTTGAACGATGGACTTTGTTTTATTATCGTATTTCCTTATTTTAGAATATCCTTGTAATCCTTGTACTCATTGTATTGTTAACGTATTAAGCTTGTGTTTTGCTCTGTTGGACACTATTTATTGTGATATCTTTACCGTTAACGGGTTGAGGTGTTACATTTTGCATACGCTATAGCAAGTGAAATAATAAATGATGAAGTTTCTGTGCAAAAATCTATTAGAGAATGTCGACAAATAAAAGATTGGCAAAAATGGCAAGATGCCATACAAGCTGAACTAGATTCACTTGAAAAGCGCCAAGTATTTGGCCCTGTGATATTAACCCCAGATAATGTGAAGCCGGTAGGCTATAAATGGGTATTTGNGTTAAATACTGAAAGCCTTGAAACTTGTTAACCCTTGATATTATACTTGACGATCCTTGAAACTTGTTAACCCTTGACATTATACCTGACGATCCATGAAACTTGTTAATCCTTGATATTACACTTGACGATCCTTGATACTTAACCTTGATGACTTTTCATACTTAACCTTGATAATCCTTTGATATACCTTGTGATACCATATGTAGAATCATTTTGTATTCTCATATCTTATTACTTGATGTGCTTGTTATCTTCATATCTGTTCACTGAGCTTTTTATGCTCAGCCGCATTTTCTTTTCCATGCGGCAGGTACTTAAGCTAGGACGCGGGGTTTAGCTTTGGGGATGAGAGAGTGTGGACCAACCCTAGAGTTTCCTTTGAACGATGGACTTTGTTTTATTATCGTATTTCCTTATTTTAGAATATCCTTGTAATCCTTGTACTCATTGTATTGTTAACGTATTAAGCTTGTGTTTTGCTCTGTTGGACACTATTTATTGTGATATCTTTACCGTTAACGGGTTGAGGTGTTACATTTTGCATACGCTATAGCAAGTGAAATAATAAATGATGAAGTTTCTGTGCAAAAATCTATTAGAGAATGTCGACAAATAAAAGATTGGCAAAAATGGCAAGATGCCATACAAGCTGAACTAGATTCACTTGAAAAGCGCCAAGTATTTGGCCCTGTGATATTAACCCCAGATAATGTGAAGCCGGTAGGCTATAAATGGGTATTTGCTATAAAAAGAAACGAGAAAAATGAAATTGTGAGATACAAAGCACGACTTGTAGCACAAGGTTTCTTACAAATACCCGGGGTAGATTATGAAGAAACATATTCGCCTGTTGTGGATGCAACGACTCTCAGATTTTTAATTAGTCTTGCAAATGTTGAAAGGCTTCAAATGTGCCTTATGGATGTTGTCACAGCTTACTTGTACAAATCACTTGATAGTGACATTTACATGAAAATCCCCGAAGGATTGAAAATGCCGGTAGCTTGTAAATCTAAGCCCCGTGAAATGTTTTCAATTAAATTGAAAAGATCTTTATACGGTCTAAAACAATCAGGACGAATGTGGTATAATCACCTGAGTGAATATCTTTCAAAAGAAGGATACAAAAGTAATCAGATAAGTCCGTGTGTTTTTATCAAAAGATCTAAGGGGGTTTTCACAATCATTGCAGTGTATGTTGATGATTTAAGTATCATCGGAAATATTGATGAAATTGAACATACTGCAAATTTGTTAAAGAATGAATTTGAAATGAAAGATCTTGGTATAACAAAGTTTTGTCTAGGCTTGCATATTGAGCATTTGGCAAGTGGAATATTTGTCCATCAATCAAACTATACGGAAAAGATATTGAAACGATTCAATATGGATAAAGCTCATCCACTAAGCTCACCAATGGTCGGTCGTTCACTTGACCGGGAACTTGATCCGTTCCGCCCAAAAGAACATGATGAGGACATTCTTGGTCCTGAAATACCATATCTAAGTGCGATAGGGGTTTTGATGTACCTTGCTAGTAATACACGTCCAGATATTGCATTCTCAGTAAACTTACTAGCAAGATATAGTTCCGAACCAACACGCCGACATTGGAATGGAATTAAACACATATTCCGTTATCTTTGTGGTACCCGTGATATGGGATTATTTTACCAAAAGAATTCGAAATCAAAGTTGGTTGGATATGCTGATGCTGGTTACTTGTCTGATCCACATAAGGCACGATCCCAAACAGGGTATGTTTTCACATATGGAGACACTGCAATTTCTTGGAGGTCGACAAAGCAATCTTTAACTGCAACATCATCAAATCATGCTGAACTTATTGCACTTTATGAAGCTGGTCGAGAGTGCGTTTGGTTAAGATCAATGATTCAAAACATCCAAGAAGAATGTGGGCTCGAGTCTATTAAAGGAAATCCAACCATGTTATGTGAAGACAACGCGGCATGTATAGCTCAAATCAAGGAAGGATATATCAAAGGAGACAAAACAAAACACATTTCTCCGAAATTTTTCTTTACATATGATCTACAAAAGGATGGAGTTATTGATGTTCGTCAAGTTCGATCAAGTGACAATTTGGAAGATTTATTCACAAAGTCTTTGCCAACAAGAGTTTTTGAGCTACTGGTTCGGAAGATCGGCCTTCGACGCTTAAAAGATATGCATTAATTTGAGGAGGAGCATTATGTGTACTGCACTCTTTTCCTTCGTCAAGTTTTTATCCCATTGGGTTTTTCTTGATAAGGTTTTTAATGAGGTAGTTTATGGCATGTAATGAACGATGAATATCCAAGGAGGAGTATTGTAAATTATGTGTGGTCTCACGGGTTATGTCTATTCTTCCTATTCTTTAGGAACAAGTTAGGGTTTAGACTAGGGGTGTTAATGATCCGAGTCGAGTCGAGTTTCAGGATATTCGAGCTCAGCTCGATTAACTATTGCTCGGCTCGAGCTCGGCTCGAGCTCGATTAAGTTTTACAAATTTGGCTCGAACTCGAGCTCGAGTAATTAGTTATTGTTCGAGCTCGAGCTCGAAGCTCGTTAAAATATTTAATTTTTTTAACTACTCGAGCTTAAGTTTCTTTCTTTTACATAAGCTCAAAAAAGCTTGTTTGGGAAATCTGCAATCAATGTTTTAATAACATCAATTCAATAATTAATAATATTAAACTTACACTAACTTTAGAAAAATGGTGGGAGCTTTGCTTATATGGAGCTTCTTTATTTGAAAGTTTACCTTCTCAAGCGATGTGGGATAAATCTAGTAGTTGTGTCCTTTCTATATGCTAATTTCTCTTCTTATATTTTTTTCAAACATCTTTCTTTCTTTTTTTTCTAAGCATTTCTAGCTTGCAAAGAAAATATATCATGTTAGTTTTTTATTTTTCTAATTTTACAACCAAATAAAAATAAGCTAAACATATTAACATACAAATATTTAGAAGCTAATGGTTACATCTATTATTACTTAGTAATTAAATAAATAAATAAACACCAAACAACAAAGTACCAAATAACCATATTAAAATAAAGAAAATAAAACTGCAGAGAGTTAAGATTATATCACGCTGCCATTGATCTAACAATTCGGGATCAATCACCTTAGAATGAATCATGTTAAAAAAAACAAACACAACTGTGTTATTGTGTGTCGGATGCGATTTGGTAGTATTCCATGAATTGCGATGGGAATCATCTGCGTCATCAGGACAAGACAATCATGAGACTTCATACCAAACAACTTCAAGTCTTGCATTGACACCAACTTTTTTATGTTAGACGAATACCCATATGGAACCTTAACTCCACTCAAGTCTTTCACACACGTTTTTCTCGATATGCATGATATCAAGGCAATGTCGAACTTGTAAGCGATCCCAGTACTGTAATTCCCAAAATATATACTTCTTTTTCAAAATACTCTCTTTTGAAGTTGAAGTGCCTTCTTTCCCTTTCCCAAACACAACATTTATATATTCCAATTGGGAGAATGTAGCTTGCCCATTTAATGGTGGTGTTAGCTTTTTATCTTCAACGCTATTATCAAACAACTTTCTCTTTTTACGGTATTGGTGATTGACTCGAAGTGATCTTCGATGTCCCATATATATATTGTTTTCTTACAATTCAATTAGGCAACCAAATTGAGTGAGTATGATCTTGACACACTAGACATGCCATTTTCCCTTTCGTTTTGTATCCCGACAAATTTCCATAAGCAGGGAAATCACTAATAGTGCAAAAAATCATGGCTCGCAATTGGAAATTCTTTTTCTTCTACGCATCATACACTTGTATGCCCTTACTCCATAGGTCTTTCATGTTAGAGTTAATACTTAAACGTGCTAGTTTGACAACATGTGGTGAAAGATTTAATAAGTAAGGCTTGCATATTTTTACGAATGTCTATAGTCTAATATATTAAGAGTAATTATAGACTAACTAAATACTAAGTTGGTAATATACTTAATATTAATTTTTTGAACAAATAAGTTAAAAGTGCATGATTTGTAATGCATAAAATTACATATTTATTATAGTACTTGTCGTGAGTTTGACACTAACTAACTAAAAGAAAGAAGAAAAAAGAAAGGAGTTTTTATCCCACATTGGATGAGTGAAACAAATGAAAGGAAAGAGGAAGCTATAAAACCCAAGTTCTAGATAAATTGGATGGATTAAACTCTTATAAGGTATAATAAAGAATAAGTAAAAATGTTTCTAGTTATACTTTTAGTCCAAGTAATATTAAATAAGTTAAGTACAAAGGATTTTTTTATTAGATTAATTCTTTGGCTTGATTAGCTTGTTAAGCTCGTTCGACTCGTGAAGCTCGTTTAGCTTGTTCGGCTCGCTCGACTCGATTAATTAAACGAGCTTTCGAACGAGTCGAGCCAAATTTTACTATTTTAAAGCTCGGCTCGTTAAACTAATCGAGCACTAATCTATGTTTGAGCTCGACTCGAGCTCGAAAATTATGAAGCTCGACTCGAGTTAAACGAGCTCGAGCTCGAGTAACTCGTTAAAAGCTCGACTCGTTAACACCCCTAGTTTAGACTATCTCCCTTATAAATACATCCATTTGTAACCTCCAGGATTGATCATTCAATAATAATTCTCTCTTCTCTTTACTCTTGTTCATTACTTTCACAATATAAAAATCATAGTTTAAATTAGCACGTCTTTCACCTTTGGTGTGATCACTTTGTGGAAAACCTAAAAGTTTTCCAACATTATGACAAAAGTGTTAGTATGTTTGATCCTTTTAAAATATTGTTCTCTTGATCATATCATTACCTCAGACAATGTAGGTATGTTTTGTTGGTGTGAATTATGGTTGTTATAACTTATACCTAACTCAATAAAAACCTAAATACAAATCTTTTATATAATAAAAAAAAAATGCATTATTTGGAAACAATTTTGTCAAAATAATCTTATTAGATTTTTGTTTATTTATTTATTTTGGCGAATCATGTTGCTTGATTTTTCAACGTGGCAAATCAAGCAATGTGATTGACCTAGAAAAGTCAAAAGGTTTTAAAGGTATGATTTGACTTTTTATTGGGTATTTCTATGTATTGCAAACCTACTGTTTCAAGGGTGTTTGAGTTGTTTCAATGATTGTTTGGGCTATTGTATAAACTAAATTTGTAAAGGGGTGTTTGCGGTCATTTTATGGGGTGTTTATGCCTGCTGCAAAATTGCAGTTTAACGGGGTTTGGGTCAATTTAAGGGGTGTTTGGAGTTGCTAAAAATTGTAGTTTTAAGGTTGTTTGAGGCTGACTTGACTCTTTTGAGGTTAATGAGAAACCTTTTCAGTGATTGGTGGTTAAGCAAGGTTTATTTGTATGGTAGTTTATTGTATGCTAAGTTAAAAAAAAAAAAAAAANAGTTTTCTTCTCTTTTTCTCAAAACTCTACGCCAACCATTAATTGAAGAACAATAGAAATTGACAAAAAAAAAACCTTAATTGAATCCAAAACTCAATGAAGATAATCAACTGTACTGGATACTCTCTTCCCCCGATCCCTCCGCTATCATCTGAATTTGGTTTAATACTCGATGTCTATTGTTCTTCTTTAATTATCCGGGCTATTATTAAGGAGTAATCAAATATTGTGGGGTTATGAATGTAGAAATTTATATACCATGATGACAAAAATCACGAGATGTGTTTGGCCGGGATGGCTTGGTGTCACTAGTATGAATTAGCTTGGACTATCTTGGGGGAAATGGTAAAGTATTTATATGAGGTCCTTTAGGGTTGTGAGGGACCCGTAAAGGTAATCTGATGTCCTTGATCCACGTGGTGATCATCGGGATAAGGAGTGAGAAAAACACGCAATGCATGTCCTAACAGTCATGGCGAGATTGCCAGGCGTGCCGTTTACCTGGCTGCACTTGTCACGTCGGTTTTGGTCTGAGGTTTCCTAAGGAAGTATTCCAAGGCCTTTCGTAAGGATTTGCCTTTGTTGTGTTTGTATTTGGGCCGATTTTTGAGCGTATGGGCTTTAGCGAGTTGGACTGACGGTCTTATACGCTATCACCTTAAAAACAACACTCGTTATGAACGATCAATCACAAGGATAATACGTTCAATAACAGGGATGTTAGCTAGCTAATTCGCAAATCAGGTAGTAGACCGATTTGATTTATAGCTCAAGGTTGAAAAGTGAAGGCCTGATTGAGTTTCGAGCTTCCACCTTTAATCAAGATCGACTCAGTCACAAACCTAGTACTATTTCGACTTGGTTACAGGGATAGGTAAAAATAAATAAATAAATAAATAAATAAATAAATAAATAAATAAATAAAAAGATCCAACATCCAAATAGACAGACGTAGTTCCCAATATCGCACTTGATTAAACATAGATGATGATACAAGGACACACAAATACTCCCATTCGAGAGTTCGAGTAATTTGATCTTTTATATAAAACGAAAAGACCAAACAAAAATCTAGGAATTGAAGTGCAGTGGAGTAACTAATTTTACATTATTAACATCAACCCTTCTAAAAGTTTTAATTCAAAAAAGTTGATGAAGCATCAACAACAGCTTGTTAGAGATCAATATATGAGATCTTGTTTTGACTTGATATTTTTCAAGGGGTCAAAATTTACATGGTAAATCATGTCACTGGAACATCTGATCGAGGACGACGAGAATTGCCATAGCAACTGATGGATCAATCTCAGGCTGTACAAACAAACGAAACACGTCTCCACCAAATGTCACACCTCCAACCGCTTCTTTGCGCTTTATTTCAGCCACACAACGCCTCTTCTCACCGTAGACAACACAACTCCTATGCCTATATGATCCTTCGATGTCGTACTTTTCCCTGGATCCAGCCACAGTCACGTGAGCCATGGACTTTGATTTGCGCAAGTTGACGTGTTTAGTCACTGCCATCAGAGGATTCACGGTTGTTTCTCCGTCGTAAATCAACCAATTCTCCATTAAGCTTAGCCTCTGTAGGAGTAAATAATCATGTCAATAAATAATGATAGTATTAAGGATTTTGTTAACTAGATATATTACATTTCATAACCACACTACTTCTAACATTTCCTATATGATTACTATATACTACGTACAAGTTACATGCAATAATCTGAGTCACTAAACTTTGTTTTTCTTGTTAGATACGAGTTCTTAAGTTTATTTAAGGCGATAAACAAAATTTAGTGACACACTATGTACGTGAAATTGTATAATTATTAATTAATGAAGGATATAATGATACCTTGCGGCGAATGGTGAGAAGGGAGCGGCCTGAAGCATCCATGAGGACGATCTCAGGCTTTGTTCCAGAGTTGTAGTTGTCAACCCGATAGACAAGATTGCCATTTGAATCGAACACAGTGAAGCCATGGCAATTGAATAACAAAGACTTCTTCCAAATGGTAAGAACAAGGGGACTCTGAGTGGCTGCACCGGTGCCAACAGATACCGGTGGTTGCTGCGCTAGAGGAACAACGGCGTTCGGGTATACCTTTGTCATTACTCACCCTATGTATTCTATTTCTAGAGAAAGAGAATCTTGAAGGAACTTGTTGATGTTGTGTAGAAATAGAAGATATGAGTCTTATTATATAGTCTTACCAAAATACCAACTTTTTATATTGTCTTGGAAAGTATTGCGTGTTTTTTTTATTTTTTTTCGGAAGTCATCATTTATCATTGGCCAGCTTGATAATATTGAAAAGAAGGTAGTACTATTGATGACAAATATGCCCCTCACGGATAGAGACGCGCGAGAAAAAGTGGTGACAACTTTTATGGTGACGACCAACGACAGTTCATTTTAGTTGGTTGACCCGTGCATTGTTGCGTCTTTAAAACTTCATTATTTGCTTTTATTTGTATGGTTTGAATTAGACATTATTTTGTATAACAATGTTTTAGACGTAGTTGGTGATTACTCATGTATACTAATACAATGTATTGGTCAACACTTGTGTATGTCATGCATTAAGGTAGTAATTAACCATTATGCACTGTAAAACATATACTTTAATTATCATGATAATTCTTATATAAAAAATTAAAGATTTTTATGCTACAGTGAGTCAAGTACAGCTTAAGAAGTTCTGGTTGAGCTCGACTCAAGAGTTTAAGGTGATATCAAATTCTATTATCTTGTGATTCAGCATCCCAAAATATTAGCATAAGCATGCATAAAGATAAAAGAAACCTTAGGTGTCTTAAAATCGTAACTTGATCCTTATGTTTGCATACCAAATTCGACCTCGGACTACTTTATCAAACTTGAACTAGTTTCTGACCCTTGCTCAAACCCAATAGACAATCAAGATGGCAACTTTTACGGATATTTCGCCTAAACTAAAAAATATCTAGACTTGGTCCTTTTCTAGTGCTATTGCCTATAGTTCTTGTCCATATCATACTTACATAAAAAATAAAGTAAAATAAAATAAAATAAAATAAAAAAATAATAAAAAAAAAAACGAAAATTAACATAACTAGACATACACACATATGTGATCAAGGTTGCAAAAATTGCTAATCGGTAGTCGGGAGGTCAACTCTCTTGTGGCTTGTAATCGGTCTAAATGGGATTAATCGGATTGGTATTTTTGGCAAGTTTTGGGTATTTCCGGAGAGTTTTAGATATTCTCTACAAGATTTTCCCTACAAAAACAAAAATAAAAAAAAATAAAAAAAATATAATTGATATAGATATAAACAACAACTATAAGTGATCACATACGTTTAAGGTTGCAAAAATCGCGAATCGATAATTAATCGAATTAGCATTCTGGCAAGTTTTGGGTATTTCCGGTAAGTTTTTGGTATTCCTGGCAGAATTTTCCTTAAAAAAATCTTGTATTAGATATAAAAGTGACTATAAGTGATTAAAACTAGTTTACGATAAGTTTTGGGTATTTTCGGGATTTGCAAGTTTTGGGTAAGTTTAACAGTCATTGACGACCGCCGTTGACCAGGTTAACTGATTTGTTTGACCAATTTACACAAATTGGCAAGGTTGGTGGCTCAGCAGTGCCTAGGCGGTGATTAAACGGCCTGGGTCTTTTTTTACAACACTGTATGTGATAGATAAAAGGAGAGTATTTTTACATACGCAATTTATCTCACATATAAATGGATAAATCTTAACCATTCAATTTTCTGTTGACAAAAAGGTGAGAGAGTAAAAAATATTTAATTTAAAATTTTAACTGTTTCTATTCTTTTAATTTAAATATTTAATGAACAGCTTATTGTTAGATAAAACAAATGATATTGTTATAAAGAGCATTTAATTATATTTATATAGACGGACACTTTGATATATATTTTCGTCAAACCCTTTTTTGATTTTTTTTTTCACGTTTTATTTCCGATATTAAAGTCACATGACATATCACATGTGATTTACCACTAATATCGAAGTTGGAACACTAAAACATCAGTAGTGAAATTGATATAGGTATTTGTCTATAAATCAAATTTTTTTCCATTTTTGTAATGAAAAATACACATTCATAGCTTTCAAACCATATATCATACATTGTATTCGAATTATGTATTATAGTAGTTCATTCGTGAAACTTTTATAATCACGTGTGATAACAACACATGTAGTAAAAATCAAGTGTAATTGAGATCAAAAGTAATTAAAATCACATGTGATTTTATGTGTTGAATCCAACTTTGATAAATTAGCTGGACTAATCTACAATTCGAAATATAATGTGTTACATATAGTTCGAAACTATGATTGTCTAGTTTTCAAGGAAAAAAACGATGAACATTTTAAAATATTGTGTAAAGGTTATATTCATTTTAATACATGTTTAGATATTCAAATATTCAAATTAGTGTTTAATCACATGTGATTTCTCATACAAGTTTCAATAACGAAAAAGGATAAATAAAACATGAAAGAGACGAAAAACGTAAAAAAGCTAAAACAAAAAAAAATTTTGTCGAAATTATATCAAAGTGTCCGTCTATAAAATATAATTAAATGTTCGTCGCAATTGTGTATATTATTTTTTTCAATTAACGATTAGATGTTTATTTAGTTTTTGAAATAAAAAAAAATATATATGAAAATGTGTTTGTTATCTAATCTAAGAAATGATGACTAAGACTGATCTCTTGATATATAAGTAAATATTTGGTATGTAAATTATAGAACATTTAACACTAAAATTACTTAGAAAAGAAGCATAAGTAATGCAATAGTTGAACGGCAATAACCTTAACTTGTACGTGAACAAGAATGCTACTTCTAGTTAGAGGTCATAAATCCAAATCAATGTGACATAAATATTCTCCTAAGAGTAAAACCAAAACAAAATGCCATTTTAATCAAAATAATTTACGAAAAATACATGTGGCTGAGGAAACTTTTGCGGTGGTGGGTGGGGACCAATATAGATATTTGTTGGTGGATAAGAATATAAGTTCAGCACATTTTTAATGGGTCTTTGACTGTGGCCGGTGCCGTCCCGTACTCAATGAGTAACAAATTTTCTTAGCTAACGAGCCTAACCTTGATTAAGGTTTTTAAAGTGATGTTATAATGAGCAACAAGAAATGAGTTGTGCAAACTAACTAAACTAGTTTCTATCGCATTACAATTACCCTTAATACATGCGTATGTTTTGACGTTTGAGTAATATGCTTAAAAAGACTTCTTTTCCAAATGGCTCGTTCAAGTTCTTTATTTATGGTTCAACCTATTTAACAAGCGATCTATACCCGGTTTTTCTTAAAAACTGACTTCCAGTCATTAAACTAGTTCTCGATTCAATCAGCTAAATCAATTTTGGGTTTTTAAACATTGATTTCGGTTATTTCCATACACTGATTTTGGTTATTTCTAGAGATATTTGAGAATCTTCATTCACGCAGTATTCAACTCCACTAAAAAAAATTGCTACTGAGAATCTAAAGTATCTAACTTTGATTATATCATTCTCATTCTCGTTTAGTATTTATTTATTTTGTGGGCAGTTTCAAATGGTTTCAAAGTTCTACTATTGGTGAAAGTTGTTGGTTTAGTCTTTTGTATCAATAGTTTGCATTAAACTTGACTTTGTGGATTTTCTTTTTTGGATGATACAATTTTTGAATATCTGATACCACATCGCATTGCATATATGAATCAATCAACGTTGTAAGTATTGTTTGTGTGAATGCAGAGTCCTAATAAATTCATCTCTGTTAGAAAATACTCCGTAATGAACAAGAATAAGAGAGGACAAAAGTAAGAGAGTAGGAATAGAGAATTCTTATTAAATAATAAGGTTACAAGTGAATTGTATATATAGGGTAGATGAATATATCTCAAACCCTAAAACCCACTAGAGATAAATGTGAATAGACATATAAGCCCATTAATATTTACAATATTCCTCCTTGAATATTCACCGTTTATTATACACTATAGACTGCCTCATTAAAAACCTTATCAAGAAAAACCCAATGGGATAAAAACTTGATGAAGGGAAAAAGAATGCAGTGCGGATAATACTCCTCCTCAAATATATATCTTTCAAGCGTCGGATGTCAATCTTCCGAAGCAGTTGCTCAAACACTTTTGTCGGCAAAGAGTTTGTTATAAAATCCACCAAACTTTGGATGTTATGTACAATAAAACATCTATAAAATAATGATGTTGGGATTGGGATATTTTATTAATTTAGCGAGATATTATTATATCGATAAATTAATATTTTATTAATTTAAAAAGGTTTTACGTATGACTTTTAAATTTTCAAATCCAGTATACTAGTTACAACGTATACTTAGAGATGAAAATTAAATTAAAAAAAAAAAACAAATTTTAATTAACATTTTGTAAATTCACATTCAAAAATTAAATGAATTTGTAAAGTTCATTGTTTTTTAATAAATAAAAAGTTAGTTTCATTGGGACAAGTTCCATACGTATGACCTTAATTGAATTTGTACAAGTTCCAATTACGTATTATATATACGTATGGAATTTTTTAGTAATTATTAATTTATAATTCCGTTGGGACCAATATATATACACTGGGGTTTCAAAAAAATTATTATCTTATTATTTTATCGATTGAGGTCCAAATTTATACTGGTCCCAAGTTGGGGCCGGACAAATTATTAATTTTATCGAGATTATTAATTTAACGAGTATTAGTTTACAGAGGTTTTACTGTATATGTCCTGCAAAGATGACAAAATATAGGTGTAGCTTCCAACCCAATATCAAGTGCATTGGTTGAAAAACATACATTGATAATACAAATATTAAAAGAGAAAAATGCACTCTCTTGACGCATATTAATTATTAAAGCAATTCATATAATATGCGTCCAAATGATTTTTATCCATATAAGGATTTATTCAATTTGATCAAGTAGAGTTCTTAAGAACTTTATTAATTGCTTCAAGAAGTTAAAATTGTTAGGTATGCTTGAGGCATTATAGATCCTTCATGGAATATGAGAGCTCTAATAAAACTCATTTAGAGCAATTTAAATACTGTCTCGTAAAATATCAATAAGACATTTACGTCCACCTCGAGACAATATGCCTTTTAATAGTCAACTTCGTGCTTTTGTGAATTTATTTATTCCCAATTCATGTCTTAAAGGACTTAACTTTAGAGCTCTTATTTCTCATTTGCACAAATACTGATGTATATTGAATAGATTTTACACATTTATGTGTATGGACTTCATGTCCCAATACTTCTCGTATTTTCACGAGATTTCGTCTTTCATGTTGGCCAATCATTTCGTTAGACGCACTTTTGAATAATAATTTATTTATGATCCTCATTATGCATAATAGCAAGCGCTATATTGTATGTAAACAAATTTATCGACGTCGTTTATGTTTCGATTCCATATAACTTTAGACATGATATAATTTATTGAGATCTAATTAGCTATTTGAGGTTCTTTGGAACCTTCATGTCTAGTGTCTCTTTACGAGACTATCATGAGGTCTTACCTCGAACAACCATCTTGTTTTCATGCTCTATATTTTTCATCGAGGATTTTATTTGGAATCGATTTGTCTACCATGCTTGACGCATGTCACAATAAAATAGTGTCCTTGAGGGACAACTTATAATCAGAGCATGAGTAGCTGGAATTTTGTTTATAGCCATTGTTTATTTATGGCTATTAGATTATCCATTTTAATAATCAATTCATAAAATTTCTTTCAAGGATCAATAGAATATGATAATTCATTCTGAATTTGCAGCTACTTCTCTCCTCCTGAAGGAATTATCCATCTTCTATATCCCATATATGTGCATTTAGGTGGAGTAATTTGCACACAGAAAAACTGAAATGAGATATGGTTGGTTTATAACCAAAACCAATTACAAAAGGGAGGATTTATAATAACATATTGGCATGATGCTAATTTTGTTTGTTGTGTATATTATAATATAACCCTATACAACAACAACAAAATTTTTCTCAATGTCATTGAAGATTTTAAGTAATTCATCGAATATTCATGATGAAATACTTACTCTGGAATGTTAGGCTCATTTTGAGCTATTAATCATGCAAACTTGAGGTTGCAATTTGATGACCATTTAGACGATGCATCGATTTTAAACTCTAAATGGTTCTGTTAATACGTAAAGATCACAACTTTATCAATCTAAATCACGTATAATATGTAGCAAAGAGATGAGAATGATGGTGACTTGAGAAGTATAATATGAGGCGTATGGAATAAGAAATATATTAAAGAAGCACACACATTACACATACAAGCACACACCTCAAATGAGAGTTTGAGGTGTATTTATAGTACAAGATATGATGCCCTAAAGGCTTTGATGGGCTTGGGCTTGGGCTTGGACTTTTACATAATATTACAAGACTTTTCTAATAATGCTTATAACATATTATATTAACTAGCCCAAACGCCCAATAACTATTTCTACCTACACGACACACTAAATTTAAACGATAGGAACGACCATCACTTTCTTTAAATATTTTTAATGCTAACAATCTCCCCCTAAGGGATGGTCGTTCGAATGACGTTCCCTTTGACTTGGTCTTTGTCATCTTTGACGTTGAACTTTGTGTGTCGTTGTAGAATAGTCTTTAGTCTTTGTTCCTTCATGCTTTGTGATCTTTGATACATGACTTTTCTTTGTTCTTTGTTGCGGTTGATGTCATCTGCCTTATGTCACTACTTCGTCTTTGTAGGTTAGTCGCCTTTCCAACATGCTCATACATCTTTAGTCTTTGCCATAGATATATTTGTTGTCGCGGTTCTTTCACTTAGATCTTTGTCACTTAACTTTGTAGATTCTTCTTTTTGGCGTAGAATCTTTCTTTGACTGTTGCTTTCCTTTGATCTTAGTGAGAACTTTCCTTTGACTTTGAGATGTATGTATGAGCATGTGGAAACTAGTGTGTGGTGGTTGTACCTGCATAAAACAGTTAGCAATAAAATATCCGGTACTTACAGGTTTGGAATTAGAGATCGTCAACAGCATAGTGTGAAGACTCCTTCTAATCCTTACCATGGCCGTTCCTAATCGGATACCCTTGAAAGAGCTTACACAGACATACCGAAGTACACCCACAATTAGGTGAGTCGCTGGAGATCACCCCACGACTGTAGACCGTTTGAAACCACCGAAAACACTAAGCGTAACCCACAAGAGATTACCGAAGTGACCTGCTGTCAGGGCTGTTTGATGTTGACCCTGGCAGGAGTTTCCGTTCAATCATTGAGAAGTACATAAGTAAATTCTCTCATAAATGTTCTGGCAGATTGCTAAGACCTGCGTAGGACTCTAAAGTTTACATCTGGCGTCCATTGATGTAGAACAACCAGTGTAATAATATTGTGTGTTCCTATGAGATCTTTTGATGAATCTCTTGGCTCTAGACTCAGTAAGTGCACATTTAGTCATCGGAGGAATGGAGCAGAGTACCTCCTTTTCAATATCAACACACTCGGAATGAGTGGTCAATAGATTATACAGGGTTCTCCGTGAGAATGAAACAAGTATCTTTTGAGAGATACTCGAGTGGCTAGAAGGTTTAAGTGCAGTGCGTCACTAGGTCCATGACGTCTTGTCTTCAATACCGATGTCACCTTAGTAACAATCAGTAGCAAATGAATTGAACCCGGTGTCTGACCTATGGTTGAATATATGGAGGGCTCATTTCTTTTCACCCTTTCTCATTTCATTTCTTTTTCATTCTTCAACCCCTTCTTCCCCTTCTTCCCCTTTCATTCTTTACTCCTTCTTTTAATCATACCTAAGGACTTCTAATTCTATCTATTAGGATTGTCCTTGGGTAGATCCCTCCGGTTCTGGCGGATCATAGGATGGTTTTTCCTAACCTTAGTCACCTTATATCACCATGACTATCCTATTGTTGCCATAAACCATTTGTTTGAAAATCTCTCAAAGTGTTTATGATTATAAAACACATTTTGTTAACACATTGAGAGTTTTGCACTTCTGAAATACTTCCCCTTCACATGTGCTCAAAGGTTTTTACGATAAATTTGCACATGTTGGGTAGAGTTGGCACTTTTTGAATTGATCAACTTTAAGTGAACAAGACCGATTCGAGACACGTTTACATCACTAGTTAGACTAGCTTGAAATTATTACCCGGCCTGGTCAAGTCCAAAGAAAGTTTCTCGAATTGGTACATTCTACTTAGACAAATCCTTTTCGAGACACGTTTACGTCGCTAGTTAAAGAGCTACATTATCAGCTTTTAGGTGACAACTAGCTCTAATAACTAACTTGAAGTTATTACCCGTCGAGGATAAGTCTTTTCGATTACTAACATTTTGTTTCATCAATTCTTGGGTCAATTCTGAGTCTAGCTCTTTCGAGATTCTGCCACAATCTTTAAACATTTTTGATCACATTTTAATCACGTCTTCTCCCCCTCAAAAATAGCATATCGTGATATTTTTGATATCAACTGATTAATAGGAAAAGCTTTTCGAGAGATAGACGGATTTGTTTTCGCATGAAATCGGAACATTTTTTCTTTTTATACTCCCCCTTAATCAAAGCATATTTCAAAATGAAATTTTCGGGAGGGAGTTTCTTTTTGAAATGCGAGTCATGTACTGAAATGTACACAAGTCATTTTGTTAAAACGAGTTTTTTCTTGAAATCTTTTCGTTTGTTTATACTCGAACTTTTTGAAAAGAATTTCGATTTTGAGCGTTCGAGTCCTGATCTGAAATAATCAGAAGTCATCATTTAAGCTCGGGTTTCGTACTGAAGTATACGAAAGCCATAGTGAAGAAAAATTTGAGAAACGACATGTTTTAGAAATCATTTTAAATGAACTCCCGCTCAAGCATATGTACATATCCGTGCTATTTTTGAATAACATTTCTAGAAACGTACATAATATCGATTATACGCCGACGAGGAGACATGATCGTGCAGAAGACATATTTTTAGGATTTTTTTTTTGGTTTGCATATTGTCCTTTTCGCAGTATTCTTTGAAATTTTCTATTTTTGCTATTTTCTTTGGTGTTAGGTTTTTCAAATTTCTGTAATTCTATGTTTTTCAAAAATACTTCTACCAAGGAGAGATTTTGAAAAAGCCGATTTTTGCCCAAGAAACGTGAGTCGAGAAAGC